>JACSYO010000393.1:180000-187500 GCA_016806645.1 Ophiodon elongatus | reverse complement strand
CTCCTCACACCTCTCCTCATATCTCTCCTCACATCTCTCCTCATATCTCTCCTCACATCTCTCCTCATATCTCTCCTCACATCTCTCCTCATATCTCTCCTCACATCTCTCCTCACATCCCTCAATCTCTCCTCACATCTCTCCTCACATCTCTCCCTATCTCTCCTCAATCTCTCCTCAATCTCTCCTCACACTCTCCTCACATCTCTCCTCACATCTCTCCTCACATCTCTCCTCACATCTCTCCTCAATCTCTCCTCATATCTCTCCTCACATCTCTCCTCATATCTCTCCTCATATCTCTCCTCATATCTCTCCTCATATCTCTCCTCATATCTCTCCTCACACTCTCCTCACATCTCTCCTCACATCTCTCCTCACATCTCTCCTCACATCTCTCCTCATATTTCCTCACATCTCTCCTCACATCTCTCCTCATATCTCTCCTCACATCTCTCCTCATATCTCTCCTCATATCTCTCCTCATATCTCTCCTCATATCTCTCCTCATATCTCTCCTCACATCTCTCCTCATATCTCTCCTCACATCTCTCCTCATATCTCTCCTCACATCTCTCCTCATATCTCTCCTCACATCTCTCCTCATATCTCTCCTCACATCTCTCCTCATATCTCTCCTTATATCTCTCCTCATATCTCTCCTTATATCTCTCCTCATATCTCTCCTCATATCTCTCCTCATATCTCTCCTCATATCTCTCCTCATATCTCTCCTCATATCTCTCCTCACATCTCTCTCATATCTCTCCTATATCTCTCCATATCTCTCCTCATATCTCTCCTCACATCTCTCCTCACATCTCTCCTCATATCTCTCCTCATATCTCTCCTCATATCTCTCCTCATATCTCTCCTTATATCTCTCCTCATATCTCTCCTCATATCTCTCCTCATATCTCTCCTTATATCTCTCCTTATATCTCTCCTCATATCTCTCCTCACATCTCTCCTCATATCTCTCCTCATATCTCTCCTCACATCTCTCCTCATATCTCTCCTCATATCTCTCCTCACATCTCTCCTCATATCTCTCCTTATATCTCTCCTTATATCTCTCCTTATATCTCTCCTCATATCTCTCCTCACATCTCTCCTCACATCTCTCCTCATATCTCTCCTTATATCTCTCCTCATATCTCTCCTCATATCTCTCCTCACATCTCTCCTCATATCTCTCCTTATATCTCTCCTTATATCTCTCCTCATATCTCTCCTCATATCTCTCCTCACATCTCTCCTCATATCTCTCCTTATATCTCTCCTCATATCTCTCCTCATATCTCTCCTCACATCTCTCCTCATATCTCTCCTCACATCTCTCCTCACATCTCTCCTTATATCTCTCCTCATATCTCTCCTCATATCTCTCCTCACATCTCTCCTCATATCTCTCCTCATATCTCTCCTCACATCTCTCCTCATATCTCTCCTCATATCTCTCCTCATATCTCTCCTTATATCTCTCCTTATATCTCTCCTCATATCTCTCCTCACATCTCTCCTCACATCTCTCCTCACTCTCCTATATCTCTCCCCATATCTCTCCTCACATCTCCCTCATATCTCTCCTTATATCTCTCCTATATCTCTCCTCATATCTCTCCTCATATCTCTCCTCATATCTCTCCTTATATCTCTCCTCATATCTCTCCTCATATCTCTCCTCACATCTCTCCTCATATCTCTCCTTATATCTCTCCTTATATCTCTCCTCATATCTCTCCTCATATCTCTCCTCACATCTCTCCTCATATCTCTCCTTATATCTCTCCTCATATCTCTCCTCACATCTCTCCTCACATCTCTCCTCATATCTCTCCTCACATCTCTCCTCACATCTCTCCTTATATCTCTCCTCATATCTCTCCTCATATCTCTCCTCACATCTCTCCTCATATCTCTCCTTATATCTCTCCTCATATCTCTCCTCATATCTCTCCTCATATCTCTCCTCATATCTCTCCTTATATCTCTCCTTATATCTCTCCTCATATCTCTCCTCACATCTCTCCTCACATCTCTCCTCATATCTCTCCTTATATCTCTCCCCATATCTCTCCTCACATCTCTCCTCATATCTCTCCTTATATCTCTCCTTATATCTCTCCTCATATCTCTCCTCATATCTCTCCTTATATCTCTCCTTATATCTCTCCTCATATCTCTCCTCATATCTCTCCTCACATCTCTCCTCATATCTCTCCTTATATCTCTCCTTATATCTCTCCTCATATCTCTCCTCATATCTCTCCTCATATCTCTCCTCACATCTCTCCTCATATCTCTCCTCATATCTCTCCTTATATCTCTCCTCATATCTCTCCTCATATCTCTCCTCATATCTCTTTTTGCTAAAAACGTCCCGACAGCCTCGACCCTCCACAGACGGCTCGAAGCTGCCTGGGCTTCAGATTACAGTTGGAAGTGAACTTCATTAACTCTGTTTGTGTTTTTGCCCCCCCCCTTTTAATCTCCCCCTCCTGCTATCTGTTCTCCGTAGAAGAGGAAGAAGACGAGCATGAAGTGCTCACGAACCAAACCCACGGCCGATTCACTCGGAGTCTCGGTACGTCTCCTCTTTGTGTCGCTTCCTGTTCCTCAGTCCTCGCGTCGCTCAACACTTCTGATGCCACTCAACCCCCCCCCCTCTCTCCCTCCCTCCCTCCCTCTCACGCTCCTCTTCCTCCCCTTCACAGTGGAGGCGCAGCCGGCCCAGCAGGCGGCGTGTAAGGTCCGGACGGAGGTGATGGAGGTGACGAGATCCATGCTGGACCGCCGCAACGCCAACTTCCTGTTGTGGCCGCCGTGCGTGGAGGTGCAGCGATGCTCGGGCTGCTGCAACACCCGGCTGCTGCAGTGCGTCCCCACCGCCTCCTCCACCCGATACCTGCAGGTACGCTGTGTCTCTAGTCTTAATGCTAAGCTAAGAGGCTAATGGCTCCTTTCCTTCTCCTTTAATGGCTCCGAGCATATTGTGATGACAAACTGAAAGAAGGTGGAGTAGAGTGAGGCGTCGTGTCACGGGAACTTTAGGAGAAATCTACAGACGCAAAGACACAAAGTAGTAAAATCTAAGTTTTCTTTGCACTAGAAAGAAACAAGACGAGTTCTGGAAGAAGAACAGATCTAAATATAAAACATGTGCAGCTAATGAAGGAATGTGTTCGTCGTGTCTCCTCTTCGTCAAACAAAGATGGATTCCTTTGTCGGAGTCACTTCTGGACTTGTGTTCATGTTTTTGTTCCTTCTTCTTCAGGTGATAAAGATCCAGTACATGAACAAGAAAGCCCACTACGACAAAGCCATCGTCTCAGTGGAGGACCACGTCAGCTGCAGGTGCCAACCTTCCTCCTCTTCCTCCTCTTCCTCCTCGTCCTCCTCGTCCTCCTCGTCCGTCCCCATCCAGAGCAACCCCAACCCTCTTCCGCCTCCACCTCCCCCGTCCTCCCACCTTCCCCCGCCCCTCCCCCGTACCGTCCACCCGGCTCCGCCAAAGACTCACGCCTCCAAGGCCGACCTCCATCGCCACGACGACCTGAAGCACAACCAGCAGCGCCACCGGCCCGGGAGCGGGACCCGGTGGCGAGGCAGTGGCAGCAGGGCAGCTACACCCAGCTGGTGCACTGGACGCAGCCCCGGGGGCACCAGCCCATCGCCGGGGTGCTGGGCCCGTCCGAGGCGAGGGCGGAGCAAAGCATCATGGGAAGTGCACCGCAGGTCGGGCACGGGAGCGGCTCCGACGGGAGCAGGGAGGAGAGCGGCGTGCATGTGGCGAACGGCGGCGGGGAGGTGCATCATGCAGATCACGTGCAGCGCCAGCAACAGTTGCTGCAGCATCAGCAACGACAGCAGCAATATCACCATCAGCCGCGTTACCCGCAGCAGTTCCACCGCGGGGCGGCGGAGGACCACGAGCTCAGGACGCAACATCGGCTGAACGCGCCACAAGCTGACGGCGCCTCGCCGCCCGGGCTAGAAGAAGACCCCGCCCCTCCTGCGACCGCCAATCAGACAGACTCGGTGACCACAGAGGTCACAACACAGACCGCGACTGTAGCAGCCAGTCAAACGGCGGGAGGCAGCGAGAGGGAGGAGAGCGGCGGGGGCTCGGCCCACAGCGGGGGCTCGGCCCACAGCGGGGGCGGGGACTCGGCCCACGGCGGGGACTCGGCATACGGCGGGGCCTCGGTCCACAGCGGAGGCGGGGACTCGGCCGGGGCCGAGCCGGCCAATCAGGGGACGGAAAAAGACTCAAAAGTGGGCGGCGGGTTCGGTCATGTAACGGAGGAGGAGAGGAGACGGAAAGCTCTGGAGATGATACAGACGGAGCCGGATCACCAGACTCATCTTCATCCTCATCATCCTCATCATCCTCATCATCCTCATCATCCTCAGCAGAGGCCGAAGCCGACCGCATTACGAACAGGTGAGCCTCAGAATGTTTGGAGCTTTCAGTCCGAACAGTGACGGTCCTTGTTTTGGTAAAACTCCAGAAAACACTGGATCCTACACTTCCCATAATGCAACTCAATAGCATCTTCCGTTAAACCCTCTCTGACGTGTAAACCACATATTATAAACTCCTTTTCCCAAGTTCGTATCACAGGTTTTTCATTATTAATGACAATATTATTATGATTAATATATTATTATGATTATTATTATTATTTCATTATTATTATTAATATTATTATTATTATTTTCTGTCACATGACATCTTTGACCACTTTTCAGATTTAAATGTACATTTAGGAAAGGTTGAATCTGTGTCTGACCTTTGACCTCCACCTTGTCGTGACCCTCAGGCCTCTCTACTGCGGCCCCCGCCTCGCCGTCGGCCCGCCCGGCGCCGTTCCGCCCCGCGTCGCCTCGCCGCCGCAGGAAACACCGCAGACGCATCAGCAAGGCCGCGCTCAGGGCCATGATCATGTAGCTGCAGGTGAATATTTATTTACAAGAAGTTTCCTCGTGTGACAGAATGAGAACGTTACAAATATTTATCCCAAACATTAGTTTTATTTATATATTTCTGGCATGTGTTTGACTTCATTGTCATGAATCAACATCTTTACCACTGCTTTAAAAAAAATATTATTGTCTGGAGGTAAAATGAAGAATATATTTCAGTATATTATTATTATATATATTTTATATTACAGTATATCTAATAAGACCTTGCAGGTGACCCAGCAGATAGAAGTCAGAAGTATTTATTTAAGAGCTGATATCATATTCATCTTGTGACTTTCTCTTCCCCCGACACAGGAAATGGAGACACTCACCGAAAGCGAGACAAACTGCACCGAAGGAACGCAGGGGGCGAGGACATGAGGAGGGGGGGGCGAGGACATGCGGAGGAGGGGGGCGAGGACAGCGGGGGGGGGCGAGGACACGAGGACATTGAGACGCCAGCGGTCCCTCCCGGCTCCTGAGCTGCCTGGCCTCGCGCCCCGGAACCAGGAACCCCGTAGAACCCCCGGGCTCGGGTGCTGAGTCACAAACACTGGATTCTTGATGTGGTGCCCTTTGCTGCGGCCTTGATTGGCCGCTCGAACACTTCGGGTCCACAGACGGAGAACCGGACCGCGATGTGGACTAAGACCCTCGAGGGCCTGAACCTGGAGAACTGGATTTCTACACGGGGCCGATAACTGGACACTGGAGAGAGCAGCTCGATGCCTCTGACGTCCAACACTGGAGTCACATCACTGGAGCTTCATGTACGGGAACATATCCATAACAAATCCATAACAAATCCATAACAAATCCATAACAAATCCATAACATATCCATAACATATCCATAACAAATCCATAACAAATCCATAACATATCCATAACATATCCATAACATATCCATAACATATCCATAACATATCCATAACATATCCATAACATATCCATAACAAATCCATAACATATCCATAACAAATCCATAACATATCCATAACCTGCTCCTTTTCTACGATCCAAAACAACCCGCCTAGATAAACGCTATGAATATCCACGTTAAGTAAAAGTCTTAAAGCCGGCGTTAGAGAGCGCTGAGAGCCGGTTATAGCCAACACTGTGCGTATTAATGCTTTTAGGAGATGATTTCTGTGGGGGGGGGGATAAACTTTATTTCTTAACTTATTTAAAAAAAGGAGGATTTGAAGTTCTCAAGTGTAATTATTGTTGCAGATTATAATTATTGGTTGTACAACTGTTACTGTCATGAATGTTATTTTTAATAAAAAATATAAATGTTCAACGAATAGACATTCTGTGTTTCAGATTTAATACTATTAATAATAATAATAATAATCATCTTTATTTGTGCAGCACATTTCATACAGACGATGTAGCTCAAAGTGCTGCATATTTAAAAATAAATAAAAAGCAGAAAACCTTCCTTTGTGGAACTTAAAGACTTTCAACAGAAAACATTTTAGATTTAGAAATTAAAAAGGTTGTTTTTAGACATAAAAGTGATTAAAGGTCATTTGAAAGGAGCTCGTGTGACTCTTCTAAAAGAAAGAGAACTTTAGAAGTGCTGCTTGACGCCTCGACTGTTCCACAGTTTGGGAGCAAAACTGAAAAAAGCTGCATCTCCACTTTTCTTTTTCTGAGGTTTTGAGGAACTAGAACCCAGCCGAGGAGGATCTAAGGGCTTCGTGGAGGAGCGGAGCAACGGGGAGTCCGTTTAGAGCTTCAGACACAAGGAAAAGGACTTTAAAGCAAATTCTGGAGGCCATAGGCAGCCAGTGTAGCGTGGCTAAGACTGGAGGTGTGTGTGTGTGAGTGTGTGTGTGTGTGAGTGTGTGTGTGTGTGTGTGTGTGTGTGTGTATTTAAGTGGTAAATGCATGCAGTATGAGTGCACGTGCACGTTAAGTGCGTGTGCACTCATACTGTAGACTCCTCTGCTCGTCTTTGGCTGGACGTCCTGCAGCTCTGTCACGCAAGGCGAGGCAGGGGTCAGCAGAAATGTCTGGTTGCTATGGGAACCTGCCGGCGGACACGTCAACACAGAAGTATCGTATGGTGAAAGAGAGACGGGGGGCGAGGGGGGGTGTCCTGGAATGGACAGAAAATGAACGACGGAGAGGTTGAAGGAGATGAAACGTCAAAGCAAAGTGAGAAGAAAAACATTCATTAAAGGTAATAATAACCTAAAATAATAATAAAATAAAAGAATGAGGCTGTAAAAACATATGAAGGAGTAGCGAGCACGAGGCCCTTCGGAAGGATAATTTAAGAAGAGAGGCCGTCTAAATGTCATTCTGTTGTGTAACGGAGATCCTCCAGTCAGCAGGTCCTCCTCTTTGAGAACGATGACTCAGCGTTTATCCTCGAGGCGCCGACGCTCGCCGGCCGACTGGATGTGGCTCCGTTTCATCAGAGTCACCTGTGAATCCAAGTCACCTGACAAAGCTTTATGTTTACCCCCCCACCCCCCCATACACACTCCATCAAGCTGTCAGGGCTATATGTTACCAT
>JACSYO010000393.1:172500-175000 GCA_016806645.1 Ophiodon elongatus | reverse complement strand
AGAAGTCCCACAATTGAAAAAATTGTGTCGCTGAATAACCGAAAATAACCTTGATTCATGAGAGCCGGACTGGAGACGACTGGGGTCGGGGGAACCTTCTGGTGAGAACACGTGAGGTCAGCAGCATGGCCGCCTCGCAGGGCGAGGCTCACGAGGGGAGGAGGGGATTCACCATGAGGCAGCACCGTAGACGTCCCGCTACGCCCTCCGAGGCCTCCAGTCTCCACGTTTACCCTCACTGGTAAAAAGAAATGTGGTCAATGGCGTAAAATATTCAGTTAACGCGACCTCTGCGTCACATATGCTTGATTATGTAACTTAATAAGATGCTCCAGTGGCTGACTGGAGGAGTATCCCTGATGCAGCTCCCAGCAGAGTGAAGCTGTGATAAAGCAGATCAATGCACAGAGTTTCAGAATTAAACGTTCAATAATTTGCATATCGGCATAATGACCGCGTGTCCACATTCTTCATCAGCGATGGGTCGATACTTCTGATTAGAACAAAAGCAGAAAAACATTTAATTTGCCTGAAATCAATCAACTTTATTTAAAAATAACTCAGCTGCCGTTTTACTTCCTTTCCTCTCCCTCCTTTCTCCCCCACTCGCCTCCTCATCGCTCACTCTTTGGTCGTGTCCTGAGTCCTGAGTCCTCACACTCAGCACTCTCCCTCTGTAATGACCCCGATCTCTCCTCGTCTCTCTAATCCCGTGTTGTCCTCGCTGGCCCGGTGCTTATTATGCTGGAGCTCAGTCGCCCTGCCGTCCCTCTCCTTATAGGACGTGTGTGTGTGTGTGTGTGTGTGTGTGTGTGTGTGTGTGTGTGTTCTCAGATTAAAGAGCGCTCGGTGCTGATTCAGCGCGTCCAGTCGGTTAAACCATCAACGGTCGAGTCACACGCTGTTAAACACATGAATTTACATCCAGAGACGAAGCTTGTGTGTGTGTGTGTGTGTGTGTGTGTGTGTGTGTGTGTGTGTGTGTGTGTTTGTGTGTGTGTGTGTGTGTGTGTGGGTGTGTGTGTGTGTGTGTGCATATCATCAGTGTGAGCTCGACAGTGGAAACTGTGACGTGGAGGTGCTCTGGAAACTGATTCTTGACTTGAGTCAACAAAGGCCAACAAGCAGAACATCCACCTGTTAGTGATGTCATCATCAGGTAACCTTAGTGATGTCATCATCAGGTAATGTAGTGATGTCATCATCAGGTAACCTTAGTGATGTCATCATCAGGTAATGTAGTGATGTCATCATCAGGTAACCTTAGTGATGTCATCATCAGGTAACGTAGTGATGTCATCATCAGGTAACGTAGTGATGTCATCATCAGGTAACCTTAGTGATGTCATCATCAGGTAACCTTAGTGATGTCATCATCAGGTAACCTTAGTGATGTCATCATCAGATAACCTTAGTGATGTCATCATCAGGTAATGTAGTGATGTCATCATCAGATAACCTTAGTGATGTCATCATCAGGTAACGTTAGTGATGTCATCAGGTAATGTAGTGATGTCATCATCAGGTAACGTTAGTGATGTCATCAGGTAATGTAGTGATGTCATCATCAGGTAACGTAGTGATGTCATCATCAGGTAATGTAGTGATGTCATCATCAGGTAACCTTAGTGATGTCATCATCAGGTAACCTTAGTGATGTCATCATCAGATAATCTTAGTGATGTCATCATCAGGTAATGTAGTGATGTCATCATCAGGTAACGTAGTGATGTCATCACCAGGTAATGTTAGTGATGTCATCAGGTAATGTAGTGATGTCATCATCAGGTAACGTAGTGATGTCATCATCAGGTAATGTAGTGATGTCATCATCAGGTAACCTTAGTGATGTCATCACCAGGTAACGTAGTGATGTCATCACCAGGTAATGTTAGTGATGTCATCAGGTAATGTAGTGATGTCATCATCAGGTAACCTTAGTGATGTCATCACCAGGTAACGTAGTGATGTCATCATCAGGTAACGTAGTGATGTCATCATCAGGTAACCTTAGTGATGTCATCATCAGGTAACCTTAGTGATGTCATCATCAGGTAACGTAGTGATGTCATCATCAGGTAACCTTAGTGATGTCATCATCAGGTAACGTAGTGATGTCATCATCAGGTAATGTTAGTGATGTCATCATCAGGTAATGTAGTGATGTCATCATCAGGTAACGTAGTGATGTCATCACCAGGTAATGTTAGTGATGTCATCAGGTAATGTAGTGATGTCATCATCAGGTAACGTTAGTGATGTCATCACCAGGTAACGTAGTGATGTCATCACCAGGTAACGTAGTGATGTCATCAGGTAACGTAGTGATGTCATCAGGTAATGTAGTGATGTCATCATCAGGTAACGTTAGTGATGTCATCATCAGGTAACGTTAGTGATGTCATCACCAGGTAACGTAGTGATGTCATCATCAGGTAACGTAGTGATGTCATCAGGTAACGTAGTGATGTCATCATCAGGTAACGTTAGTGATGTCATC
>JACSYO010000393.1:162500-167500 GCA_016806645.1 Ophiodon elongatus | reverse complement strand
ATAAAACATCTTTGAGCTCCTGATGTCTCACTCTGACTTCTTTAGACGTGATGAAGGATGAGTGAGGACACAGGAGAACCACGAGGGTTCTCTGAGGAGGAGGAGGAGGATGCATCGGGTCGTTTTATGTCACTCTGAATATATATGAACGGCTGCCTGTAAACAGGAATATTAATCCTCATTAACCATGTAAACAGATTATTAGGAATATGGTCTTTTCCCTAATAAAGGTAAAAAACAGAATATGTGGTGCGTGTAAACGTGGTCACTGAGACGAACACGTCCTGAATGGAGGCTGTTGGACCTGCACAGGTTGTAAAGTCTGATTTAAGATTTAAGGCCTCCGACATTAAACTGACTTGACTTCACAGCAAGTCCAGAGACGTTTAGTCTCTGGAAGCTTCCAGGAGCAGTTTTTACTGCCGTTTTATGACCGTGATCTTTCTACTGTAACAGGATCCAGGTGGAAACGGTCTGTGCAGGCGTCCAAATTGCAGCAATGCATTCGTTTTTTGCATCCGGCAATCCACATCCAGACACATTGATGCTGCTCTGGAGGCCAAAGGAGACGAACACACTGGCACGAGAAAATAAACTGGTCTTAGTTGTGCAAACTGAAACGGCAAGAATGCATTTAGATTATGATTATTATATATAATTTATTTCAAGGTGAAGACCAGAAACTGTATAGAAGAAGTGGATGTAGTCATGGTGATGTCACTCATTGGTGTGTGGACTGATGTTTTGAAGCCTCAAGTTGGATTGCGGCCATCGCCATGTTTTGTTTTTTGCAACCAGTGAACAGGAAGTGACCATATTTGGGCTGAGGAGGAGCGACGTAGAGACGCCGTATAGATCTCTGGTAGAGACCTGTCAATCACCTTGTAGCCCCGCCCTAAAGCATCCCTCTATGTACCAGAAGTCACCCCCTGGTGGTCAGGAGAGAGAATGCAGCTTTAACACATGAAGCTTTGACTTCTATACAACCAGAGGAGTCGCCCCCTGGTGGTCAGGAGAGAGAATGCAGCTAAACAAACACCAACAACCAAACCCCCAGGAGAGAGAATGCAGCTTTAACACATGAAGCTTTGACTTCTATACAACCAGAGGAGTCGCCCCCTGGTGGTCAGGAGAGAGAATGCAGCTTTAACACATGAAGCTTTGACTTCTATACAACCAGAGGAGTCGCCCCCTGGTGGTTAGGAGAGAGAATGCAGCTTTAACACATGAAGCTTTGACTTCACTTTAACTCTCTGGGGTCGACACACGCGCCGGAGTGTTTTCGTGGTGTGTACTCGATGTTCAAATAAATTGCTACGCGATAATACGGCACAGAGTTATGGTTCAGATGTTTTAGGAATCTGTAGATTCTCTACTTCCGTGTCCTTGTTCTCACGAGATCGTATGTGACTCACACAGCGAGTCAGGAGCATCGACGTGTCGTGTGATTCGTGGGTGTCGAGCTCCACCTCTCACCGTCATTTGTGGATTCATGTGTCCGTCTACATTCAGTATGAAACTAACCAATGGACACTCAGTAAATCCCTAAGGACCTACCCACCACCTCACGCTACAGAAACACTGTGTTTACATTCAGTCTGCATCGAGAGCTCAGAGAGAAGAGAGGAAGTACGAAGAGAAAGTTTACAGTTAGAGATGTTCTTTCAGAGATATAGTTAATATTTAGTTTGAAAACACAAACGGTTGTAATGTTCATGTTTCATCTGCACACATCCCATGAAGCTTGATCTGTATATGAAGTAATGACTCAGTCCCATTTGATCTCAGTCCCTCTGACAGCTGGTGGAAGGAGAGACAGACATCACTTCTACTCAAAAAACGATTTTACAAAATTTGGTTCTAGACATTTATTCTACATTTATCTACTATTTTATCCATATATTCCACTACTGTTGTGAACCTCAGACTTTGGTAAACCAATTTAAAGCTCCAGAACAGTCTACATGAGTAAAGTTATGTTTTCACAAGAGATTTGAAGAATTTAAAAAAATCGGACTTCAATTTTTCAGCTTTATGGCCAAATTATCTCTGTACACAGTGTCTTGGGACACCTGGTGCCTCGTTAAATAGAGAGCTGAGATTATTCTGCTAATTATCATATACAACACATGGGTATGTCTCATATGCAAATACCTTTAAAGGTGAATCTAAGAAAATCTGTAAAAATTGTGAAGGAGGAGGAGGAAGAGGAGGAGGAGGAGGAGGAGGAGGAGGAGAAGGAGGTGGAGGAAAAGGAGGAGGTGGAGGAGGAGGAAGAGGATGAGGAGGAGGAGGAGGAGGAGGAGGAGGAGGAAAATGAGGAGGTGGAGGAGGAAAAGGAGGAGGTGGAGGAGGAGAAAGAGGAGGAGGAGGAGGAATGCTCGCTGTGGGAGAATCTGTAAACCGGCAGGAAACGAGTGATGCAATTACATACATGATGCATAGACACACATACACACACACACACACACACACACACACACACACACACACACACACACACACACACACAACACACACACACACACACACAACACACACACACACACACACACACACCATGTTAAGATGCATTCAGAGAAAATTCGAGAAGTTAACGAGGGGAGCAGCGTGAGGTGGAAAGATAAGGGATGAGGGGTTAAGTGAGGAAGTGTGTGTGTGTGTGTGTGTGTGTGTGTGTGCGTGTGTGTGCGTGTGTGTGTGTGTGTGTGTGTGTGTGTGTGTAGATATGTTCTATAAATCCCAAGGGGGACTGCAGCAGACAGCTGTTTCTCACTTGTCCAGATGTCAGTGGAGAAAGAGAGACGGAGGAACGTGCACAGACCTATACTGTACACATCAAAGACAGTAACACACACACACACACACACACACACACACACACACACACACACACACACACACACACACACACACACACAGTGTTAGGACTCTTTGAACTTGGTGAACAAGCTCCTCGTCCTCACTGCAGGACGATAACGTAAAGAGTGATGAACGGTCGGCCATGTTGGGGACCGCTGATATAGAGGATCAGGACTACACTGAGGTCTGTAGAGGACCAGGACTACACTGAGGTCTATAGAGGACCAGGACTACACTGAGGTCTATAGAGGATCAGGACTACACTGAGGTCTGTAGAGGACCAGGACTACACTGAGGTCTATAGAGGACCAGGACTACACTGAGGTCTATAGAGGATCAGGACTACACTGAGGTCTGTAGAGGACCAGGACTACACTGAGGTCTATAGAGGACCAGGACTACACTGAGGTCTATAGAGGACCAGGACTACACTGACGTCTATAGAGGACCAGGACTACACTGAGGTCTATAGAGGATCAGGACTAGACTGAGGTCTATAGAGGACCAGGACTAAACTGAGGTCTAGAGAGGACCAGGACTACACTGAGGTCTGTAGAGGACCAGGACTACACTGAGGTCTATAGAGGACCAGGACTACACTGAGGTCTATAGAGGATCAGGACTACACTGAGGTCTGTAGAGGACCAGGACTACACTGAGGTCTATAGAGGACCAGGACTACACTGAGGTCTGTAGAGGACCAGGACTACACTGAGGTCTATAGAGGACCAGGACTACACTGAGGTCTGTAGAGGACCAGGACTACACTGAGGTCTATAGAGGACCAGGACTACACTGAGGTCTGTAGAGGACCAGGACTACACTGAGGTCTATAGAGGACCAGGACTACACTGAGGTCTATAGAGGATCAGGACTACACTGAGGTCTATAGAGGACCAGGACTACACTGAGGTCTATAGAGGACCAGGACTACACTGAGGTCTATAGAGGACCAGGACTACACTGAGGTCTATAGAGGACCAGGACTACACTGAGGTCTATAGAGGATCAGGACTAGACTGAGGTCTATAGAGGACCAGGACTAAACTGAGGTCTAGAGAAGACCAGGACTACACTGAGGTCTGTAGAGGACCAGGACTACACTGAGGTCTATAGAGGACCAGGACTACATTGAGGTCTATAGAGGACCAGGACTACACTGAGGTCTAGAGAGGACCAGGACTACACTGAGGTCTATAGAGGACCAGGATTCAGGGGCCCGTGTCAGCGCCTCCTCTCCTGAGTGATAGGATCTGTGGTGGAAGAGGATCCTTCGTGGTGATTTCACTCTTCAGGATGTTTAGAGAGTGAAAGCGGAACGGAGTCTTTGTTCTGCTGCATACGGGCACACACACACACACACACACACACACACACACACTCACACTCACACACACTCACACTCACACACACTCACACACACACTCACACTCACACACACTCACACTCACACACACTCACACACACACACACACACTCACACTCACACACACTCACACTCACACACACACACACTCACACTCACACACACACACACACTCACACACACTCACTCACACACACACACACACACTCACACTCACACACACACACACACACACTCACACACACACACACACACTCACACTCACACTCACACACACACACACACAGGAGCAGCAGCGCTAGTACGGTTCACAGGTGCATGCTGGGAGACACAACACACCCGGCGGAGGATCTCCTCCTTTGAACCGAAGCCTTTTCTTAAAATGAGCTTTTATACTTTTATACTTAATATTTAAATAAGATCAGAACTGCAGCGTCTCAATCAAACCTTCCCAGCGCTGATGGATTCCAATATTTTAGACTTTTGAGCTTATTTTTTTTTGTCTCTGGGTTGGATGGCAGACCGTAGCGTGGTGGTTGGATGGCAGACCGTAGCGTGATGGTTGGATGGCAGACCGTAGCGTGGTGGTTGGATGGCAGACCGTAGCGTGGTGGTTGGATGGCAGACCGTAGCGTGGTGGTTGGATGGCAGACCGTAGCGTGATGGTTGGATGGCAGACCGTAGCGTGATGGTTGGATGGCAGACCGTAGCGTGATGGTTGGATGGCAGACCGTAGCGTGATGGTTGGATGGCAGACCGTAGTGTGATGGTT
>JACSYO010000393.1:135000-157500 GCA_016806645.1 Ophiodon elongatus | reverse complement strand
GCACCATTCGGCCGTTCACGAGAACAAACGATCATAAAGACAAACACAGATCATGTAAATAACCGTTGTCATAACTCGGAAATGAACTTTCAATAATGCTCTTCTTTGTAGTCCGTCTCCTGAACATTGTAGTTCCACCGCTGCAGCCTGACGTCACTAACATGCGTCTCCTGTCGCATCACAACTACGTGGCTCAGTGAAAGTGGAGTCGGATCCTCTAAACACCGCGTTGTCTTTTCCTAACTCCTCATGAATTCTCCTAACTATCTTTCCTTGACCCCGTGACGTTTTCCACAGAGGTCAAGGAGAAGTGGTTAGGAAAGGACGTTAGGAGGTCATTTTTTGGACTATTCGAATCCAGCCAGGGTCTTAAAGGATCGGAGAGAAGAAGAAGAAGATTCATAACAGCAGCTTCTAGACGACATGATGGGACTCAGACACAGAGCTTCCTCAGCTTAGTCCTGATCCTCAATAGACCTCAGTGTAGTCCTGATCCTCAATAGACCTCAGTGTAGTCCTGGTCCTCTATAGACCTCAGTGTAGTCCTGGTCCTCTATAGACCTCAGTGTAGTCCTGGTCCTCTATAGACCTCAGTGTAGTCCTGGTCCTCTATAGACCTCCACCACGCTGCTGGAGACCAGGACGTATTGCTGGACCCGCTGGAGGGAAGGGGGTCACGGGAGAACCAGAACCAGGACTGAGAGGGCAGACTGTCAGACCCTGCTGCAGTACAATGAGAGGTTCTCTAAAGGGACCCTGGTGCTCAGAGACACTACCTCTTTAGTCCACAGGGGGCGCCAGAACCACCACCTGGTGCTCAGCGACACTACCTCTTTAGTCCACAGGGGGCGCCAGAACCACCACCTGGTGCTCAGAGACACTACCTCTTTAGTCCACAGGGGGCGTCAGAACCACCACCTGGTGCTCAGATACACTACCTCTTTAGTCCACAGGGGGCGCCAGAACCAACAGTACATGAACGTTCTTCGTAGTAAATTTAATAAAGTTGATAAAAAGGCAGATAAACAAAAGAATGGTAAAAACCATTGTGACTTTTAACCCGTAGTTAAGCATCAAAAACTAAATTGTATATTTCCCAGAATGCAGCTTGTCGTCGTTGGGCCGTCGTCCCTCACTCTCGCTCCATCTCCCGCTGCTCGGGAACCAAAGCTGTGAGGAAAACATCACACTGTCTGCAGCTCGGGAAGCAAAGTGTAAAAATCAAACCTGATGAAATCCTTTAGAGTTAGTAACAGCTACATATTATATAATGATAACATGGACCTTCCAACTAGTGGAAGTCAGTGAATCATTTTCTATTGACGGGACCTGAGGTACCAAACCACAAACTGTAGTCACCCGGAGCCCAGTAGCTTGTGGACCTCCAGTTCCTCGTCTTGGTTTACAATGTTTACTGAGGGAATAAATCAAGAGAGAAGTAGAGTCATTTTCTATAGACTTCTATACAACCAGAGGAGTCGCCCCTGGTGGTCAGGAGAGAGAATGCAGCTTTAACACATGAAGCTTTGACTTCTATACAACCAGAGGAGTCGCCCCCTGGTGGTCTCCTGTCCACCAGGGGGCGACTCCTCTGGTTGTATAGAAGTCAAAGCTTTATGTGTTAAAAAAGCTGCAATTATATACATATATATGTATATATATACATATATATGTATGTATATATATATATATGTACAGTATATAGTTGGTTTTTGTGTTTCGTTGTTTAGCAAAATGGGCCTGCAAGCTACATTTCGTTGAGCAACCCTATTGTACAATCACAATAAAATAACCTTGTTTTCAGAAACAATGTCAGGAAATTCAAATTATGTCTGACTCCAGAGAAACCCCCGAACCAGAACTGAAACCTGCCCCCCGTCAGGTCAGTGAGCCGAGGCTCCGGGGAAGCCTCAGTGAGAGGGGAACCGTGACGGCAGGTTACCGCCATGTCTCTTCCTCTCATCACCGGGAGGAAGTGAACGTGGTCGCTCAGCCTCGCGTGGCAGGAACACCAACACCAGGTAATAACGGCCCCGAGTGGCATCGCAGAGCTCCTTCAAGGTGAAACCAATGTCACTGTGCTCGTCAGTCACTGGGAATAAAGGGTGTTTCTCACTCGCTCTTTAGAAAAGACCAAAGCAACAGAAGTATTTGGAAACAGAGTAAAGTTATCACACACATCCGTTTAATCCCTTTGTACTTGAATTTCACTCAAAGTGTTTGTTCACTATGTTTCTTACTGTTTGCTGTTGTTCGCTGTTCACTTTCACTTTGGCTTTTGCGAAAGAGAGGTGAAGTCCCGCCCCCTTCCAGTGGACCACCGTGGGACCTTATTCTGTAAAAACATACTTACTGTACTCAGGATCCCGTTTGAACTGCACCACGAATTACACGAAATTAAGTTTGTATATTTATGAGATAATCTTTCATGTCCAGAAAGCTACGAGGCCGGTGTACCAGGATGATCTCACCAACGAGTCTGATGAAACACATGAGCTAACGTTTGGAACAAAGCTAAGTTAGCTAGCTAGCTAGCCGAGCTCACGGCCACGTTGTTGTTGTTGTTGTTGTTGTTGTTGTTGTTGTTGTGCAACATGATTTTTTAAATTGACAAACATGAGTTTAATTCATGGCAAAATTAAAACGGGATCGAAACATTATTTGTTGTTGATCTGTAGCTCAAAGTTTATTTTGCTTTCAACTTCCAACAAGAAAAATAAATACATAAAATAAAGTGAAGCATTCAAAATGTAAAACTTGTACAGAATCAGTTTATTTAGGAGGTGAAATGAGTCGACATTCGTTACATAAATGAGATTGTGAATGAATGAAAAGGAAAACCAAGTTCTGAAATAAGAATACTGAATATCTTCTGTACCTCCAGTGACCTTTGACCTCTCAGGCCTCAGTGTTGTACACGGAGAGGTCAGAGGTCAAGGTCACGTACAGCTCCCATGGAAACTGGTTGACGGGTCTCTTGACCTTCCCCTGCTGACCTCTGCTCTCTCTGATCATCAGCTGCACGTCCTCGTCGTCCAGGATGCGGATGAGGTCGCCCTCGGGGTCGCGGTAGTTCACGGAGATGTCGTCCACCTTGAAGACGTTCCTGAGGGAGACACGGACACGTTTCACTTCCTGCTTCCATCGGACACGTTTCACTTCCTGCTTCCATCGGACACGTTTCACTTCCTGCTTCCATCCCTCGGACTCAAACCAAATATCTCAAACCAATCAGATGAAAGGAGGTTAAAGTTGCTTTGTGTTACGTTCAATAAAGAATTGAGATGTTTTAGCTTCTTCTTATTCGATATGTAGAAAAGCACAAGAGACCAATTGAAGCTTTCACCAGATATTATAACAAATATATTTACAAATGTAAAGAAATAAAGATAGAAGACAAGTTATTTTCTTTAGTCCTATGTTATTTGACTTACTTTTATTTAATTATTACTTTATTCATATTGTCTTTTTGGGGTTCGTATTAGACTGTTCTGTGAGAATAAATACGCTTTCAGGTTTCTTTCATATTAAGTGGTTGTTTACTTTCATGTTAAAAGCAATAAAAGATATTTAATGAAGACATTAAATGAAGAAAAGCCTGCACCTTTCTTCAAGCGGAGGAAATGACTGCCCCCACATGGCTTTTGTTGATATATTACATTTAATTAAAATTTTGCTGAGGGAATTATCACCAAGAAAACATGTGCTGGACCAAAGGAAATGAAAAAATATGTGCAGATATGAAGTTACCACCTTCTCTACATTCACTTCTGTTTTTCTTGTTTTTGCACGGACATTAACTTCACTAACTCAAAGACAGTCACAGGTTTGTGAGGTTTTCTGCAGGATTCCTGCAGCCGCCACATGATGGAGCGTTACGTCTAACGGAGGACACGCAGAGATGGTAGGAGTCACTTCCTGTCACCAGCAAAGGAAAGACAAGAGGCCTCGTCTCTTTACAGGACATGCATCATTAACCTGAGTCCTGCAGAGATACATAACATATCAAGAGGTCTTTCTTTTAGAAGTGGTATGCTCACAATGTGTACAATTACACACTATAAATACTCAAATATGAGAATAATAACCAGCAGCACTGCTGAAGTCTTTCTCCGCTGATAGTGTGTTCCAACGTGTTCCAACGTGTTGGATAATAATCTTGCAAATTTAAAGGGACAGTGTGTAGGATTTAGTGGCATCTAGTGGTGAGGGAGAGGATTGCGTCTTTACCTTCAGATGTTCCCTTTCTTTAGCGTAACAAGGTAAAAGTACAAAATGTTCACAGTTAACAAACAATCCGTTTATGCATTAACCGTAATCTACGCTCACGTAGCCTGGAAGTAGTCAGCACCCGGGAATATAAAAACTATCCAGCGTAGCTACTCTTATTAGGACCATGTGACCCCTAGTGGACAAATAGGAATAACAGTATTTTTCTGAACATTTTGAATTAATTCGGAATTTGGACTTCCCAGCAATTTTCACCCTTTTCAAGGTCATCCAGTGGGCAGGGTTGGACCCTCGGGCCGTATGTTTGACCCCCCTGCTCTATAGCCAGTTTCTGGTTTGTCTGTTCTGGGCAAGCAGCATCTTCAGGTTCTGAAAAGTGAAGTCAAAGCTTCATGTGTTAAAGCTGCATTCTCTCTCCTGACCACCAGGGGGCGACTCCTCTGGTTGTATAGAAGTCAAAGCTTCATGTGTTAAAGCTGCATTCTCTCTCCTGACCACCAGGGGGCGACTCCTCTGGTTGTATAGAAGTCAAAGCTTCATGTGTTAAAGCTGCATTCTCTCTCCTGACCACCAGGGGGCGACTCCTCTGGTTGTATAGAAGTCTATAGAAAATGACTCTACTTCTCTCTTGATTTATTCCCTCAGTAAACATTGTAAACATGAGTTTATGTCTCAATCTCTAGTTTCAAGTCTTCTTCAATACAGCATGATGTTCATTTAGTAAATTATGGTCCATTTAAAGTCAGACAGACCATAAAGAGGGGATGCTTTAGGGCGGGGCTACAGGGTGATTGACAGGTCAGCGGTCTGGGAGTGGTCCGTATTCTTTTTACAACTTTAACCCTTTCACTGTGTGTTTTCACTTCATGAAAGTTAATTGAAACATAACATAAACAACTCTGTAGAGGCTGACTGGACATGGAGGCTCCTTCTGAGGTTCGGTGGTCAGACACTAATGAAAACATTGATAACATTCCTTTAAATGCTCCTCACTGGTCAATTTAAAATCACACGAGAAACCAAATCTGCAAGAATCAAAAGGTGAATGTGATTAAATCCGCTGGTTTTATTCCACGTTCGACTCATTAATACTTGTGTTCATGTATTTCTTTATCTTTAACATTTTCCACGGTCCTTCCTCACCATCTCTTTCATTCTTCCTTGTTCTTGTTCACACGACTACATCCTGTCTCCTCTCTTCTCCTACTCACCCCCCCCCCATGCCCCCCCCCCCTCCCCCCTCCTCCCTCCAGCCGTGCTAAGCCATATTAAAAACTCAAGACCAGGGTCTCATCCCTCTCCAGGGCTCAATAGGCCTCAACACAGAAAAAACAATAATGAGCAGATCAGCGTATGAAACGAAGTGATTATGAATGTGGAGAGCTCATCATCTAAATTACCAGATAATGAGAGACGGGGGGAGACGGAGAGAGAAGAAGGCAGCATGAGCATCAGGTCGGGGGGAGACGGGGGGAGAGGAAGGTCGGGGGGGAGACGGGGGGAGAGGAAGGTCGGGGGGGAGACGGGGGGAGAGGAAGGTCGGGGGGGAGACGGGGGGAGAGGAAGGTCAGGGGGGCGGAGCTCCCACCAGAACTAATCTGACAGACGCTGATGAACCGGATCATTTGCAGGTTTTATTCTTGTCCCTGAAGCCGAGGCGCTGAACGTGAGCTCTCAAAGGTCGGCGACCCTGAAGGTTCATCAGCAGCAAAACACTGCGTTTACAGCCTAATTTATTAAAATGGCTTCAATAAAACGTGTTGAACGCTTTACAAATGCTTTGAAAGAGCTCAGGTGAAAGATCACGCGTTGTTATGGATTACATGATCGGAGGAGGAAAAGAGCATTAATGTGATTATGAGGCCACGTTTTCATGCTGAAATAGTGGAATTACCATTTCCTTCGCTGCCTGCACTCCAAGCTCCATCAGATACTTTCACGCTCCATCAGCAGGCCCGCGGTCAGGCTGCACACAGTCACTCGCTCTGAACACCCACAACATACAGCCTCACATTTCTCTCACGCACTCCTGCATCGGCGTAGATGAAATAACATCATAAAACACGTTTTGATGCACATCAGGTGCTGTTACATGAGACGCCCACCTCATGCGGGACACGAGGTCCTTGTGGGTCGGCTGGATGCTGAGGTCCTCCTGGACGCACACGTCTCTGGAGGCACACACACACTCGTCATCGCCACATGTTCACGAGTCCAACACTCAATACAAATGTTTACAGCCACAACATTTAAATGAAGGCAATTAAGATTCAAAAGACAACTTTCACACAGTTGCACTTGTTATTTTATATAAACGCATAACATTTCATTTGAGCATTAGCACTTGAAATGATGAAGCAAAAAGACGAGGTGGTACAACATGGGTTTCATTTCATACTCTTTAGGGTTCTTCTTTAGATTTACTTGTTTTTTTATTTCTACAAAAGGAACCAAAACACTGGAAATGAGGAAGATCTGAGGTAATAATGAGAATATATATCGACATTTATTTAAACAAAATTTAAAGCACTAAACTAAACTAAAAATTAATCTGGTTTGAATTGAAAATATGGAGGTCAAAGGTCACTATTATGCGATGTAAAACGTGAAAATAGTTGAGGTGAAGTCGATATATCGTACGATAAGTCGATAACGTAAAAATGATCGAGGTCATGTCGATATATCGTACGATGACTCGTTAACGTGAAACTGATGGCGGCCATATTCGTATATCGTACGATAAGCCGACGTGTACTTATTGTAACGTAACCACAGACCAGCTCTCCGATCTTCAGCTCCAAACACTTTTCACCTCCTCAAAAATATATATTTATTTTTCTGAACAAAGTCATGAAGGGCCTGCACTGACCTGGCGTGGACACCAGAGGGCGTGAGCAGGAAGCAGCGCAGACAGCTGTAGGAGGGGCCTCCGCCCTCGCCCTCCGAGTCGCTCTGTGGGAGGGGCTTAATGACCTTCACAAAGGATTGTGGGAAAATACCCGTCTGGTTGTCGACTGTGCCCTGAAGGAGACAGAGGGACGGAGGAGATAATAATAATAATAATAATAATACATTTTATTTATAGAGCGCTTTTCAAAATTCTCAAAGGCACTTTTTTTTACAAAAATCATTAATCACTTTTCAAAAATCCTCATCATAAAAGAGCTATACATTAAAAACATGGAACATACAATAGTCATAAATTAAAAGCACTTCTGAAAAGGTGGGTTTTGATTTGTGATTTGAATATAAGGAGGAGAAATTAACAGAACAAATACATGCATTGAGGTGGAGTAATTATTTTTAGGTGGAGTCATTATTTTAATGGGGGAGTAATTATTTGTAGGTGGAGTAATTGTTTTTAGGTGGAGTCATTGTTTTTAAGTGGAGTAATTGTTTTTTTATTATTTTGAGGTGGAGTAATTTTTTTTTATTATTTTGAGGTGGAGTAATTATTTTGAGGTGGAGTAATTATTTTTAAA
This sequence comes from Ophiodon elongatus, assembly GCA_016806645.1. Taxonomy (NCBI): domain Eukaryota; kingdom Metazoa; phylum Chordata; class Actinopteri; order Perciformes; family Hexagrammidae; genus Ophiodon; species Ophiodon elongatus. Next base: position 149,788 of record JACSYO010000393.1, on the reverse strand, counting down.
TTATTTTGAGGTGGAGTAATTATTTTTAAATTATTTTGAGGTGGAGTAATTATTTTTAAATTATTTTGAGGTGGAGTAATTATTTTGAGGTGGAGTAATTATTTTTAAATTATTTTGAGGTGGAGTAATTATTTTTAGACGGTGGAAGACCCGGGTCCTGGCCCAGGGTTTGCCCCCCGGGGCTCCACCGGTGCGTTTGAAACGCTCACCTCGATGAGAGCGGTCACGTTTTCACTCCCACGGCCGCTCTGTTCAGAGGCAACTTTTCACGAGTTGTAAGCAACGGACGGGCTGAAGGCGTGAAAAGTTGCCAAAAAAGGAGAACAAGAAATAGTTTTTGCAGTTTTGTGAGACGAGAAATAGAAACTCAGAGTTTCTGTTACGATGTGAGGAAGCCGGAGGCCAGAGTCCTCCTCCATGTTGGTTATCTCCCTCTCTCTCTCCCACAGCAGCAGCTTCACCTCCTCCCCCTCTCTCTCTCTCTCTCTCTCTCGCTCTTTCTTTCTCTCTCTCTCTCTTTCTTTCTCTCTCTCTCTCTCTCTCTCGCTCCCTCTCCCTCCCTTTCTCCATCCCTCTCTCTCCCACAGCAGCAGCTTCACCTCCTCCCCCTCTTTCTCTCTCTCTCTCTGTCTCTCTGTCTCTCTCTCTCTCTCTCTCTCTCTCTCTCTCTCTCTCCCTTCCCCCCCCCCCCCCTCTCTCTCTCCCCCTGCACATATTTTATATTAATATATTTCCTGACCTTTCTTTAACTGTATTAACTGTCATGTCTCTACGCGGAGCAGCTAATTAAAGACGTCCCACATCGGGACGACTTCAGGACGCTGAGCTCCTCCAGTGATTGTTCCTCTGAAGGAAAGTGGAGCAGGACACCATCAGGAGACGAGGACACCATCAGACACCATCAGGAGACGAGGACACCATCAGGAGACGAGGACACCATCAGACACCATCAGCAGACGAGGACACCATCAGACACCATCAGGAGACGAGGACACCATCAGACACCATCAGCAGACGAGGACACCATCAGCAGACGAGGGGTCACATGACACAGGATCATCATAACCCCAGGATGATCGGATGCTGGTGCCTTCACATCATATCTCATGAATATGGTCACAGAGAGACTTGAAGCGCTTCATGTTCATCATGAAGAGCAGAAACATGCTTCCTGTTTTCATGCAGGTGGACCTGATGATGATCATATTATCTGTGGCAACACGAATATTAGTTTATTGACTAAATGTAGTTTTAAATGTATTATTATCATCAGGAAAATATTGTGAATATATATTATTAAAAATAATTGTGACATGAACTCTTCATATTGTCCCGAGGTTCATGTTTTTAAACCCTAACCCTTTAATAATGTTTTGTTTTATTCTGTAATTAACTTTTTGACTTTAACTTTTTAAGGGAATGTTTTGTTTTCTGACATTTTGAAAGATCTTCAATGAAAAAAGATTACATCACTCTTCCTCCATCACTCTTCCTCCATCACTCTTCCTCCATCACTCTTCCTCCTTCACACTTCCTCCGTCACTCTTCCTCCGTCACTCTTCCTCCATCACTCTTCCTCCGTCACTCTTCCTCAATCACTCTTCCTCCTTCACTCTTCCTCCATCACTCTTCCTCCGTCACTCTTCCTCCGTCACTCTTCCTCCGTCACTCTTCCTCCATCACTCTTCCTCCTTCACTCTTCCTCCATCACTCTTCCTCCATCACTCTTCCTCCTTCACTCTTCCTCCATCACTCTTCCTCCTTCACTATTCCTCCATCACTCTTCCTCAATCACTCTTCCTCCTTCACTCTTCCTCCATCACTCTTCCTCCATCACTCTTCCTCCTTCACTCTTCCTCCTTCACTCTTCCTCCATCACTCTTCCTCCATCACTTTTCCTCCATCACTCTTCCTCCTTCACTATTCCTCCATCACTCTTCCTCAATCACTCTTCCTCCAGCACTCTTCCTCCATCACTTTTCCTCCATCACTCTTCCTCCTTCACTATTCCTCCTTCACTCTTCCTCCATCACTCTTCCTCCATCACTCTTACTCCATCACTCCTCATCCTTTGCTCTTCCTCAATCACTCTTCCTCCTTCACTCTTCCTCCATCACTCTTCCTCCATCACTCTCCCTCCATCACTCTTCCTCCATCACTCTCCCTCCATCACTCTTACTCCATCACTCCTCATCCTTTGCTCTTCCTCCATCACTCCTCATCCTTTGCTCTTCCTCAATCACTCTTCCTCCTTCACTCTTCCTCCATCACTCTTCCTCCATCACTCTTCCTCAATCACTCTTCCTCCATCACTCTTCCTCCATCACTCTTCCTCAATCACTCTTCCTCCATTACTATTCCTCCATCACTCTCCCTCCATCACTATTCCTCCATCAGTCTTCCTCCTTCACTCTTCCTCCATCACTCTTCCTCCATCACTCTTCCTCCTTCACTATTCCTCCATCACTCTTCCTCAATCACTCTTCCTCCATCACTCTTACTCCATCACTCCTCATCCTTTGCTCTTCCTCAATCACTATTCCTCCTTCACTCTTCCTCAATCACTCTTCCTCCATCACTCTTCCTCCATCACTCTTCCTCCATCACTCTTCCTCCATCACTCTCCCTCCATCACTCTTACTCCATCACTCCTCATCCTTTGCTCTTCCTCAATCACTATTCCTCAATCACTCTTCCTCCATCACTCTTCCTCCATCACTCTTACTCCATCACTCTTCCTCCATCACTCTTCCTCCATCACTCTTCCTCCTTCACTCTTCCTCCTCACTCTTACTCCATCCTCTTACTCCATCCTCCTCATCCTTTGCTCTTCCTCAATCACTCTTCCTCATTCACTCTTACTCCATCACTCTTCCTACATCACTCTTCCTCCTTCACTCTTCCTCCATCACTCTTCCTCCTTCACTCTTCCTCAATTCACTCTTCCCCCATCACTCTTCCTCATCACTCTTCCTCCATCACTCTTCCTCCTTCACTCTTCCTCCATCACTCTGCCTCCATCACTCTTCCTCATCACTCTTCCTCCATCACTCTTACTCCATCACTCTTACTCCATCACTCCTCATCCTTTGCTCTTCCTCAATCACTCTTCCTCCTTCACTCTTCCTCCATCACTCTTCCTCCATCACTCTTCCTCCATCACTCTTACTCCATCACTCCTCATCCATCACTCTTCCTCAATCACTCTTCCTCATCACTCTTCCTCCATCACTCTTACTCCATCACTCTTACTCCATCACTCCTCATCCTTTGCTCTTCCTCAATCACTCTTCCTCCTTCACTCTTCTCCATCACTCTTCCTCCATCACTCTCCCTCCATCACTCTTACTCCATCACTCCTCATCCTTTGCTCTTCCTCAATCACTCTTCCTCCAAAACTCTTCCTCCTTCACTCTTCCTCCATCACTCTTCCTCCATCACTCTTCCTCAATCACTCTTCCTCCATCACTCTTCCTCCATCACTCTTCCTCAATCAATCTTCCTCCATTACTATTCCTCCATCACTCTCCCTCCATCACTATTCCTCCATCAGTCTTCCTCCTTCACTCTTCCTCCATCACTCTTCCTCCATCACTCTTCCTCCTTCACTATTCCTCCATCACTCTTCCTCAATCACTCTTCCTCCATCACTGTTCCTCCATCACTCTTCCTCCATCACTCCTCATCCTTTGCTCTTCCTCAATCACTATTCCTCAATCACTCTTCCTCCATCACTCTTCCTCCATCACTCTTCCTCCATCACTCTCCCTCCATCACTCCATCACTCCTCATCCTTTGCTCTTCCTCAATCACTATTCCTCAATCACTCTTCCTCAATCACTCTTCCTCCATCACTCTTCCTCCATCACTCTTCCTCCATCACTCTTCCTCCATCACTCTCCCTCCATCACTCTTACTCCATCACTCCTCATCCTTTGCTCTTCCTCAATCACTATTCCTCAATCACTCTTCCTCCATCACTCTTCCTCCATCACTCTTACTCCATCACTCTTCCTCCATCACTATTCCTCCATCACTCTTCCTCCTTCACTCTTCCTCATCACTCTTCCTCCATCACTCTTCCTCCATCACTCTTCCTCCAACACTTCCTCCTTCACTCTTCCTCCATCACTCTTCCTCCATCACTCTTCCTCCATCACTCTTCCTCCAACACTTCCTCCTTCACTCTTCCTCCTTCACTCTTCCTCCATCACTCTTCCTCCATCACTCTTCCTCCTTCACTATTCCTCCATCACTCTTACTCCATCACTCTTACTCCATCACTCTTACTCCATCACTCCTCATCCTTTGCTCTTCCTCAATCACTATTCCTCCTTCACTCTTCCTCAATCACTCTTCCTCCATCACTCTTCCTCCATCACTCTCCCTCCATGACTCTTCCTACATCACTCTTCCTCCTTCACACTTCCTCCGTCACTCTTCCTCCGTCACTCTTCCTCCATCACTCTTCCTCCATCACTCTTCCTCCTTCACTATTCCTCCATCACTCTTCCTCCGTCACTCTTCCTCCGTCACTCTTCCTCCGTCACTCTTCCTCCATCACTCTTCCTCCATCACTCTTCCTCCATCACTCTTCCTCCATCACTCTTCCTCCTTCACTCTTCCTCCATCACTCTTCCTCCATCACTCTTCCTCCTTCACTATTCCTCCATCACTCTTCCTCAATCACTCTTCCTCCTTCACTATTCCTCCATCACTCTTCCTCAATCACTCTTCCTCCTTCACTCTTCCTCCATCACTCTTCCTCCATCACTCTTCCTCCATCACTCCTCATCCTTTGCTCTTCCTCAATCACTCTTCCTCCATCACTCTTCCTCCATCACTCTTCCTCCATCACTCTCCCTCCATTACTCTTACTCCATCACTCCTCATCCTTTGCTCTTCCTCAAGCACTCTTCCTCCATCACTCTTCCTCCTTCACTCTTCCTCCATCACTCTTCCTCCATCACTCTTCCTCAATCACTCTTCCTCCATCACTCTTCCTCCATCACTCTTCCTCAATCACTCTTCCTCCATCACTATTCCTCCATCACTCTCCCTCCATCACTATTCCTCCATCACTCTTCCTCCTTCACTCTTCCTCCATCACTCTTCCTCCATCACTCTCCCTCCATTACTCTTACTCCATCACTCCTCATCCTTTGCTCTTCCTCAATCACTCTTCCTCCATCACTCTTCCTCCTTCACTCTTCCTCCATCACTCTTCCTCCATCACTCTTCCTCCATCACTCTCCCTCCATCACTCTTACTCCATCACTCCTCATCCTTTGCTCTTCCTCAATCACTATTCCTCCTTCATTCTTCCTCAATCACTCTTCCTCATCACTCTTACTCCATCACTCTTACTCCATCACTCTTACTCCATCACTCCTCATCCTTTGCTCTTCCTCAATCACTCTTCCTCCTTCACTCTTCCTCCATCACTCTTCCTCCTTCACTCTTCCTCCATCACTCTTCCTCCATCACTCTTCCTCCATCACTCCTCATCCTTTGCTCTTCCTCAATCACTCTTCCTCCATCACTTTTCCTCCATCACTCTTCTCCATCACTCTTCTCCATCACTCTTCCTCCATCACTCTTCCTCAATCACTCTTCCTCCATCACTATTCCTCCATCACTCTTCCTCCATCACTCTTCCTCAATCACTCTTCCTCCATCACTCTTCCTCCTTCACTATTCCTCCATCACTCTTCCTCAATCACTCTTCCTCCTTCACTCTTCCTCCATCACTCTTCCTCCATCACTCTTACTCCATCACTCTTACTCCATCACTCCTCATCCTTTGCTCTTCCTCAATCACTATTCCTCCTTCACTCTTCCTCCATCACTCTTCCTCCATCACTCTTCCTCCATCACTCCTCATCCTTTGCTCTTCCTCAATCACTATTCCTCCATCACTCTTCCTCCATCACTCTTCCTCCTTCACTCTTCCTCCATCACTCTTCCTCCATCACTCTTCCTCCAACACTTCCTCCTTCACTCTTCCTCCTTCACTCTTCCTCCATCACTCTTCCTCCATCACTCTTCCTCCAACACTTCCTCCTTCACTCTTCCTCCTTCACTCTTCCTCCATCACTCTTCCTCCATCACTCTTACTCCATCACTCCTCATCCTTTGCTCTTCCTCAATCCTCTTCCTCCTTCACTCTTACTCCATCACTCTTCCTACATCACTCTTCCTCCTTCACTCTTCCTCCTTCACTCTTCCTCCATCACTCTTCCTCCATCACTCTTACTCCATCACTCTTACTCCATCACTCCTCATCCTTTGCTCTTCCTCAATCACTCTTCCTCCTTCACTCTTACTCCATCACTCTTCCTACATCACTCTTCCTCCTTCACTCTTCCTCCATCACTCTTCCTCCATCACTCTTCCTCCTTCACGATTCCTCCATCACTCTTCCTCAATCACTCTTCCTCCTTCACTCTTCCTCAATTCACTCTTCCTCCATCACTCTTCCTCCATCACTCTTCCTCAATCACTCTTCCTCCTTCACTCTTGCTCCGTCACTCTTCCTACATCACTCTTCATCCTTCACTCTTCATCCTTCACTCTTCCTCCATCACTCTTCCTCCGTCATCTTGCTCCATCACTCCTCATCCTTTGCTCTTCCTCAATCACTCTTCATCCTTCACTCTTACTCCATCACTCTTCCTCCATCACTCTTCCTCCTTCACTCTTCCTCCATCACTCTTCCTCCATCACTCTTCCTCCAACACATCCTCCTTCACTCTTCCTCCATCACTCTTCCTCCATCACTCTTCCTCCATCACTCTTACTCCATCACTCCTCATCCTTTGCTCTTCCTCAATCACTCTTCCTCCTTCACTCTTACTCCATCACTCTTCCTACATCACTCTTCCTCCTTCACTCTTCCTCCTTCACTCTTCCTCCATCACTCTTCCTCCATCACTCTTACTCCATCACTCTTACTCCATCACTCCTCATCCTTTGCTCTTCCTCAATCACTCTTCCTCCTTCACTCTTACTCCATCACTCTTCCTACATCACTCTTCCTCCTTCACTCTTCCTCCATCACTCTTCCTCCATCACTCTTCCTCCTTCACGATTCCTCCATCACTCTTCCTCAATCACTCTTCCTCCATCACTCTTCCTCAATCACTCTTCCTCCATCACTCTTCCTCATCACTCTTCCTCATCACTCTTCCTCCATCACTCTTCCTCCATCACTCTTCCTCCATCACTCTTCCTCCTTCACTCTTCCTCCTTCATCTTCTCCATCACCCCCCCCCAACCCCCCCCACACCCCAACCACACCCCCCCCCCCACCCCCACACCCCCAACCTCTTCCTCCTTCACTCTTCCTCAATTCACTCTTCCTCCATCACTCTTCCTCCATCACTCTTCCTCAATCACTCTTCCTCCTTCACTCTTCCTCCATCACTCTCCCTCCATCACTCTTACTCCATCACTCTTACTCCATCACTCTTACTCCATCACTCCTCATCCTTTGCTCTTCCTCAATCACTCTTCCTCCTTCACTCTTCCTCCATCACTCTTCCTCCATCACTCTTCCTCCATCACTCTCCCTCCATCACTCTTACTCCATCACTCTTCATCCTTTGCTCTTCCTCAATGACTATTCCTCCTTCACTCTTCCTCAATCACTCTTCCTCCATCACTCTTCCTCCATCACTCTTACTCCATCACTCTTCCGCCTTCACTTTTCCTCCATCACTCTTCCTGCATCACTCCTCATCCTTTGCTCTTCCTCAATCACTCTTCCTCCATCACTCTTCCTCCATCACTCTTCCTCCATCACTCTTCCTCCATCACTCTCACTCCATCACTCTTACTCCATCACTCCTCATCCTTTGCTCTTCCTCAATCACTATTCCTCCTTCACTCTTCCTCCATCACTCTTCCTCCATCACTCTTCCTCCATCACTCTTCCTCCTTCACTCTTCCTCCATCACTCTTCCTCCATCACTCTTCCTCCTTCACGATTCCTCCATCACTCTTCCTCAATCACTCTTCCTCCTTCACTCTTCCTCAATTCACTCTTCCTCCATCACTCTTCCTCATCACTCTTCCTCATCACTCTTCCTCCATCACTCTTCCTCCATCACTCTTCCTCCATCACTCTTCCTCCTTCACGATTCCTCCATCACTCTTCCTCAATCACTCTTCCTCCTTCACTCTTCCTCCATTCACTCTTCCTCCATCACTCTTCCTCCATCACTCTTCCTCCATCACTCTTCCTCAATCACTCTTCCTCCTTCAATCTTCCTCCATCACTCTCCCTCCATCACTCTTCCTCCATCACTCTTACTCCATCACTCTTACTCCATCACTCTTCATCCTTTGCTCTTCCTCAATCACTCTTCCTCCTTCACTCTTCCTCCATCACTCTTCCTCCATCACTCTCCCTCCATCACTCTCCCTCCATCACTCTTACTCCATCACTCCTCATCCTTTGCTCTTCCTCAATCACTATTCCTCCATCACTCTTCCTCCATCACTCTTCTCCATCACTCTTCTCCATCACTCTTCCTCATCACTCTTCTCCATCACTCTTCCTCATCACTCTTCTCCATCACTCTTCCTCCATCACTCTTCCTCATCACTCTCCCTCCATCACTCTTACTCCATCACTCCTCATCCTTTGCTCTTCCTCAATCACTATTCCTCCTTCACTCTTCCTCAATCACTCTTCCTCATCACTCTCCCTCCATCACTCTTACTCCATCACTCCTCATCCTTTGCTCTTCCTCAATCACTATTCCTTTTTCACTCTTCCTCATCACTCTTCCTCATCACTCTTCCTCCTTCACTCTTTTATCTCCACCATCTTTTCTCATACTCTTCTCCATCACTCTTCCTCATCACTCTTCTCCATCACTCTTCTCCATCACTCTTCTCCATCACTCTTCTCCATCACTCTTCTCCATCACTCTTCCTCCATCACTCTTCCTCCATCACTCTCACTCCATCACTCTTACTCCATCACTCCTCATCCTTTACTCTTCCTCAATCACTATTCCTCCATCACTCTTCCTCCATCACTCTTCCTCCATCACTCTTCCTCCATCACTCTTCCTCCTTCACTCTTCCTCCACACCACCCCCACACCCCCACACCACCCACACCCCACCCCCCCAACACACCCCTCACTCTTCCTCCATCACTCTTCCTCCTTCACGATTCCTCCATCACTCTTCCTCAATCACTCTTCCTCCTTCACTCTTCCTCAATTCACTCTTCCTCCATCACTCTTCCTCATCACTCTTCCTCCATCACTCTTCCTCCATCACTCTTCCTCCATCACTCTTCCTCCATCACTCTTCCTCCATCACTATTCCCCCCCCCCCCCCACCCCCCACCCCCCACCCACACCACACCCATCACTCTTCCTCATCACTCTTCCTCCATCACTCTTCCTCCTCACATTCTCCATCACTCTTCCTCAATCACTCTTCCTCCTTCACTCTTCCTCAATTCACTCTTCCTCCATCACTCTTCCTCCATCACTCTTCCTCCATCACTCTTCCTCAATCACTCTTCCTCCTTCAATCTTCCTCCATCACTCTCCCTCCATCACTCTTCCTCCATCACTCTTACTCCATCACTCTTACTCCATCACTCTTCATCCTTTGCTCTTCCTCAATCACTCTTCCTCCTTCACTCTTCCTCCATCACTCTTCCTCCATCACTCTCCCTCCATCACTCTCCCTCCATCACTCTTACTCCATCACTCCTCATCCTTTGCTCTTCCTCAATCACTATTCCTCCATCACTCTTCCTCCATCACTCTTCTCCATCACTCTTCTCCATCACTCTTCCTCATCACTCTTCTCCATCACTCTTCCTCATCACTCTTCTCCATCACTCTTCCTCCATCACTCTTCCTCATCACTCTCCCTCCATCACTCTTACTCCATCACTCCTCATCCTTTGCTCTTCCTCAATCACTATTCCTCCTTCACTCTTCCTCAATCACTCTTCCTCATCACTCTCCCTCCATCACTCTTACTCCATCACTCCTCATCCTTTGCTCTTCCTCAATCACTATTCCTTTTTCACTCTTCCTCATCACTCTTCCTCATCACTCTTCCTCCTTCACTCTTCCTCCTTCACTCTTCCTCCATCACTCTTCTCCATCACTCTTCTCCATCACTCTTCCTCCTTCACTCTTCTCCATCACTCTTCTCCATCACTCTTCTCCATCACTCTTCTCCATCACTCTTCCTCCTTCACTCTTCTCCATCACTCTTCTCCATCACTCTTCTCCATCACTCTTCCTCATCACTCTTCTCCATCACTCTTCCTCATCACTCTTCTCCATCACTCTTCTCCATCACTCTTCTCCATCACTCTTCTCCATCACTCTTCCTCATCACTCTTCTCCATCACTCTTCCTCCATCACTCTTACTCCATCACTCCTCATCCTTTGCTCTTCCTCAATCACTATTCCTCCTTCACTCTTCCTCAATCACTCTTCCTCCTTCACTCTTCCTCATCACTCTCCCTCCATCACTCTTTTCCATCACTCTTTTCCATCACTCTTCCTCCTCTGTCCTTATCTAAATGCCTCCTTCTTTCAGTCTATTTTTTCTCTCTTCTTGGCTCATGTCTCCTCTCCCCCTCCACCTCCTCTATATCTTTCCCATCTTTCACTGCCTCCCACTCTCCCACTCTTTCCCTCGCTCCCTCCCTCTCTCACTCCCTCCCTCCCTCCCTCTCTCACTCCCTCCTCCCTCTCTCCCTCCCTCCCTCCCTCTCCTTCTCTCTCTGTTCTTACCTCCAGCCAGTCTGTGTTGACTCGTTGCAGCAGGAAGATCACCGCTCCCTTCTTCAGGTTCAACTCCGCTTTGCCGTTGCCGCGAAAGTCAAAAATTGCCTGGGACGCACACACACACACACACACACACACACACACACACACACACACACAGAAGAAACCACACACCCACACACACACACACACACACACACGCACACAAGTTAGTGAGAGGGGAGAGGGACGAGAGAGGAGTGAGACGGACACATCCAGCCTGAAGAGAGAACAGGTAACTCACTCTTTTTACTGATGGAGGTGTGTGTGTGTGTGTGTGTGTGTGTGTGTGTGTGTGTGTGTGTGTGTGTGTGTGGTTTCTTCTGTGTGTGTGTGTGTGTGTGTGTGTGTGTGTGTGTGTGTGTGTGTGTGTGTGTGTGTGTGTGTGTGTGTGTGAGAGAGTGAAAGGAAGCGAGGATGCTGCTGTCCGTCGTGATGCCTGATCGTATCAAATAGTTCTGGTGAAAGTTTTTTGTCCATCGTCGATTACTTTATGTAAATGTTGCAAACGGTGAAAGTGTCGATCACAGTTGCCACGGCAACGTCTTCAAGTGTCTCATTTCTCTCGACCGAGGTCAACTTTAGCTTAAACCCTCACGTTTCAGAAGGTTTCACCACTTCATCGATTAAGTGATCAATTACAGTCATGCACCTGCAGCAGTGTGTGTGTGTGTGTGTGTGTGTGTGTGTGTGTGTGTGTGTGTGTGTGTGTGTGTGTGTGCGCAGAATATACCGGAATCACTTTTAACTATAGTGTATATATAGTAATAGTAATAGTGTTTGTATTGCCGCGAGTGTGTGCGTGTGTGTGTGTGTGTGTGTGTGTGTGTGTGTGTGTGTGTGTGTGTGTGTGTGTGTGTGTGTGTGTGTGTGTGTGTGTGCGTGCGTGCGTGCGTGTGTGTGTGTGTGTGTGTGTGTGTGTGGGAGACAAACTAAAAAGCTTGAACAAGGAGTTTTTAAAAGTGGTACAGCCTGAGGAGATGATGCGTGTGTGCGTGTGCGTGTGCGTGTGCGTGTGCGTGTGTGCAAGAGGACATGAGCAGGTTTTGAGCATCGTAATAACTACTGAGTTCTACTTTCAATGCTAATTCTACTCTGGCAGCCGGCTTTTTACTCCAGACGCACCGATACACACACACACACACACACACACACACACACACACACACACACACACACACACACACACAGCCATCTCTTCTTCACTGTCACACACACAATTAAGCAGCTTTACAAATTCATAAGTTTGTGGATATGAATTACCACGACGGTCGGAGAGGAATGAAACTAGAAGCGAGTCGGAGGATGGAGAGAAGCACAGTGAGACCTAAATAAAAAGAACGAGGAGCGGTTAAAGCAGTGGGAGGGAGGTGAAGAAGAGGAGGAGGAGGAGGAGGAGGAGGAAGAGTTTAAGTTGAACAGAAGGTTCAGGGCTGAGAGGTCACTGCTGTTCTCACGTGGATGTTTTTATAGCGTGATAATCCTCACAGGACAGCGAGTCTTTCTTTATACTCTCGTGTGGCTTCATGACGCAAACGTCCACAGGGGAGCTAGGAGCTAGGAGCTAGGAGCTAGGATGTAGGCGCTAGGAGCTACGAGCTACGAGCTACGAGCTACTAGCATAAAAGAAGAGGAATTCATGTGAGAGTGAAACCGAAAAAAAACAAAAAAATAAAAACCAACAATTATAATTATCTGTAAACTCATATCTCATATTCATAAACTACTATATTACCTTAAACCTTATAAACCCTGTAAAGAAAGAAGTCAATAATTAAATGTGTTATAAAGAAACAAAGGTTGAATATCCTGTAAAATATTTGATTTAGCTGCTAAATATTTACTAAAATGTAGATTTCTAACACTTCCTGTTTCTAAAGCTTCTAAAAATAAACTGTTCTTCTTCGTAAAATCTTCAGACGTGTAAATAATGTTTTTATCAGTGAATATTTGTTATATAAGTCTGAAAAGCTCTGATCGCGAGTGCAGCGAGCACCTAGTTATAAAAAGATCAAAAGATGCACGACCAAGTTTATTGCACCATTAAGATTTCAGCCCTTGATTTGGTTCTCAAGTGGTAACAGCAAGTGTGCTTGAATATGTGTCAACCACCAGGGGGCAGCAAACACACTTTGAACAGCTACTCAGAAATGTCACAAAAAGAGAAGAAGAGCGACTCAGATCTCCGTTTAAAACCAACCTCCAGAGACAACCTCCAGTTCTTTAAATTAAAGACAACGTTTCACGAGTTAAAGCTGCATTCTCTCTCCTGTCCACCAGGGGGCGACTCCTCTGGTTGTATAGAAGTCAAAGCTTCATGTGTTAAACCATAAAGCAGGGTATGCTTTAGGGCGGGGCTACAAGCTGATTGACAGGTCTCTATGTCACTCCTCCTCAGTCCACATATGGTCACTTCCTGTTCACCGGTTGCAAAAAAACAAGATGGCACCGGAGAAAACGCAGAACTCGAAGCTTCAAAACGTCCCCAAACCAACGAGAGACGTCACCATGACGACGACCTCTTCTTACATACAGAATATGTTCACAACACATCATGCATTGAAGGATTCATCAAGTCACCCTGAGAACAAACACAGTTCCTCTCCACGGTACATCAGCCTCGAGTCTTCTGAGTCACGTGCACGCAACTTGAATCCGACGCGGGAAACGGCCGACTCACTTTAACCACGAGGACTCAGAGAGGCCAAGAAAAGAGACGGCAACCAAAATGATGTTTGATGTGTTGCAATTGTGTGTGTGTGTGTGTGTGTGTGTGTGTGTGTGGGGACAGGAAATGAGAATGTCAGCTTAATGAAGCTGGGTCTCGGCCCTGTGGTCCTCGTCTCTGAGCGTGGAGCTGCTCCCTCGTGACGCGTCGCTCAGACGCCGGCTCATCACCACGGCGACGACCCGCCGCGGTGATGATCTACAGATGATGTGAAAATGTGTTGCAGGAGATAAACAAGCATCTCCAACACAAATATGAAGCGACAATGCAATTCTCTCCTCCTTTCATCTCTCCTCCTTTCATCTCTCCTCCCGTCACCACTCCGCCTCTTCAGCCCTTTGTCTCAACTTTCATTGGTTCCTCTCCTTTCATTGGTTCCTCTCCTTTCATTGGTTCCTCTCCTTTCATTGGTTCCTCTCCTTTCATTGGTTCCTCTCCTTTCATTGGTTCCTCTCCTTTCATTGGTTCCTCTCCTTTCATTGGTTCCTCTCATTTCATTGGTTCCTCTCCTTTCATTGGTTCCTCTCATTTCATTGGTTCCTCTCATTTCATTGGTTCCTCTCATTTCATTGGTTCCTCTCATTTCATTGGTTCCTTTCCCCCTCGGTGTCTCTGCTTTAGGAGTTGACTCTTTGAGTGGACAACAAGCAAGACGACAAGCAAACATTTAAAATGTTTGTTTTCTGATTGGAGTTTGGATCGATCGCAGCTATGCTATGCTAACGTTGTAGCTGCTCCGCAAACATTTAAAATATCATCATCTAGGCGTAAATACGTCTGAGGTTGACAACATTTACCTTCACAGTCTCGTTCAGGCTCGGAACAAATATGGAGGTTCTATCGTAGAGACATTCGATATCTTAATCCTCCTTTCTGACTCAACACCGAGCTCCTCGGGGACGTCTTCCTAATGCGACCGGCCCAGACAAGCAGACAATGAGTGGTCCCGTCTCCTCTCATTATATATCTATATGCATATTTATATATATATTCATAGTGTAGTTGATCCAGAGCAGGTGCCTGGTGTTGCTTCGCGTCCTCTGAACGCAGCACACAGCCCCTCGGCTCCGCGGCCTCAGGAGCAATCTTTAGATTGGACCCGGCCGACCCGCCTTAATGAGCTCGTTGGAGCCGCGGCTCGTTATCTGGCAGCAGCGAGGTGGAGATGAGAATTGAGCGTTTATTATTCTCCCCCTGACGTTTCATGAAAGTGTTTTTTTTAAGTACATGGCCCACTTCCGAG
>JACSYO010000393.1:117500-130000 GCA_016806645.1 Ophiodon elongatus | reverse complement strand
TTCAGGTCTTGTAAATGGAATCAATGTATTTATAGTAGGTTTAAAAACAGACCGCTCATCTCTGACTCTTTTTAGGAGAATATGAACCGTCAATTAAATTTTTTTTGTATTCCTCAAAATCATGCGGCCGTGGTGAGGTTCTCTCCAGCTGAGAGTCTGCAGGTCTCAACACCGTCACCTCTCCGTCACAAGAAGAGGACGTAGACGCTCCAGTTCTTCTTGTTCTTTTGTTGCAACCAGTGAACAGAAGTGAGCTTTGACTTCTATACAACCAGAGGAGTCGCCCCCTGGTGGTCAGGAGAGAGAATGCAGCTTTAACACATGAAGCTTTGACTTCTATACAACCAGAGGAGTCGCCCCCTGGTGGTCAGGAGAGAGAATGCAGCTTTAACACATGAAGCTTTGACTTCTATACAACCAGAGGAGTCGCCCCCTGGTGGTCAGGAGAGAGAATGCAGCTTTAACACATGAAGCTTTGACTTCTATACAACCAGAGGAGTCGCCCCCTGGTGGTCAGGAGAGAGAATGCAGCTTTAACACATGAAGCTTTGACTTCACTTTATAGAACCGGAGGTTCATTTAGTAAATTATGGTCCATTTAGAGTCAAACAGACCATAAAGCAGGGGATGCTTTAGGGCGGGGCTACAGGGTGACTGACAGGTCTCTACGTCACTCCTCCTCAGTCCAGATATGGTCACTTCCTGTTTACTGGTTGCAAATAAAAACCAAGATGGCGACGGCTGAAACGGCAAACTCAAGGCTCCAAAACGTCCACAAACCAACGAGTGACGTCACCATGACGACTACGTCTTATAAACAGTCTGTGGCGAGAAAACGCTCGTCATCATCGTGAGTTTAAACTCATCCAAGCAGGTTAAAACCAAACAAGTCAGACTCATCTGCAGCTTTTACTTCCTGTCGGCCTCACGTTGGTAATCAATAGAGACAGACGGACTTCTGGGAAAAACAACGAGCTGCAGAGCGAGACGAGGAGGACGAGGACGAGGAAAAGAAGGAGGACGAGGACGAGGAAAAGAAGGAGGACGAGGACGAGGAAAAGAAGGAGGAAGAGGACGAGGACGAGGACGAGGACGAGGACGAGGACGAGGACGAGGACGAGGACGAGGACGAGGAAAAGAAGGAGGAAGAGGACGAGGACGAGGACGAGGACGAGGACGAGGAAAAGAAGGAGGAAGAGGACGAGGACGAGGACGAGGAAAAGAAGGAGGACGAGGACGAGGACGAGGACGAGGACGAGGAAGAGGAAGAGGAAGAGGAAGGAGCTCCGATGCTGTTTCTCCTCCTGAACGCGTGAAATCAGCAGAATATCTGATTCAGATTTCTGTGAAAACGTCTTCAAACAGTTTTAATACGGTTTCTGACCAAAAACTACATTTTACAAAATGACATTTGAACACATCATGGCAACGTTATAATTTACCCAATACTCATTTGTACTGACCAGAGCCTGAACGCATCATAATGAAACTTAACTTTACTGAATATGTGGAACAGATCAGAGCTTCTCAGACGAGACCGTCATCAATATTCACTGATAAAAACTTTATTTACACGTCTGAGGATTTTACAAAGAATAATAATTAGTTTTTAAATACTTTAGAAACAGGAAGTGTTAAAAATCTCCATGTGAGTAAATATTTATGAGCCAAATCAAATATATTCAACCTTTGTTTCTTCATAACACGTTTAATACTTGACGTCTTTCTTTACAGGGTTTGTTTGAAGGCAATAAAGTAGTTTGTGAATATGATATTATAATCTCATTATGCTTCACAGCAGCCTGAACTTCTTTCTTTAACTTGTGAAGAAACATTCAGTCACAGTTCCTCTTCACACGACACATTTCTGCTCCTGTCGTATCGTAACACGGCGTCACGTTATTGTTATTATTATTATTATTATTAATATCATTATTATTCTCATTATTATTGTCATTATTATTATTGTAATTATTATTATTGTAATTATTATTATATTATTATATTATTTATATTTATATATTTTCTTTTTTATTATTATAATTATTTTAGTATTATTATTATTATTATTATGCAGCAACGTGTTTGATGACGTTTGATTTGTTAAAGAGGGACGTTTGATTTGTGACACCTGGCGAGAGGTTTCAGATCCTCTTCCTCTCCACGAGCACGAGAGTCAAACATCTTTATATGAATATGAAACCAGTTCACTCCGGACGTGTTTAGTTTAAATATGCAAATGAGGCATTATCGTGCTAATTTTAAGGTCAGGTTCAATGATTGTTTCATGTTGTTGACATATTAGAGTTAAAGGTTTCTACAGCGACAATTATAGAAATATTTTTTATGTTTCACTCCATAAAGCAGGAAATACTGTCATTTCCTCCATGTTTATATTAATCAGAGAGGAGCCGAGTCCTCTCCTCTTTATGATATTAATCAGAGAGGAGCCGAGTCCTCTCCTCCTTATGATATTAATCATAGAGGAGCCGAGTCCTCTCCTCCTTATGATATTAATCATAGAGGAGCCGAGTCCTCTCCTCTTTATGATATTAATCGTAGAGGAGCCGAGTCCTCTCCTCCTTATGATATTAATCGTAGAGGAGCCGAGTCCTCTCCTCCTTATGATATTAATCGTAGAGGAGCCGAGTCCTCTCCTCTTTATGATATTAATCGTAGAGGAGCCGAGTCCTCTCCTCTTTATGATATTAATCAGAGAGGAGCCGAGTCCTCTCCTCCTTATGATATTAATCATAGAGGAGCCGAGTCCTCTCCTCCTTATGATATTAATCATAGAGGAGCCGAGTCCTCTCCTCTTTATGATATTAATCATAGAGGAGCCGAGTCCTCTCCTCCTTATGATATTAATCATAGAGGAGCCGAGTCCTCTCCTCTTTATGATATTAATCAGAGAGGAGCCGAGTCCTCTCCTCTTTATGATATTAATCATAGAGGAGCAGAGTCCTCTCCTCTTTATGATATTAATCAGAGAGGAGCAGAGTCCTCTCCTCTTTATGATATTAATCAGAGAGGAGCCGAGTCCTCTCCTCTTTATGATATTAATCAGAGAGGAGCCGAGTCCTCTCCTCTTTATGATATTAATCAGAGAGGAGCCGAGTCCTCTCCTCTTTATGATATTAATCAGAGAGGAGCCGAGTCCTCTCCTCTTTATGATATTAATCAGAGAGGAGCCGAGTCCTCTCCTCTTTATGATATTAATCAGAGAGGAGCCGAGTCCTCTCCTCCTTATGATATTAATCAGAGAGGAGCCGAGTCCTCTCCTCCTTATGATATTAATCATAGAGGAGCCTCTCCTCTGACAGAATGTGAACAATGTGAAAGGTGAGTCCTCACCTGGCAGAGTGGGCAGGGTGCAGGTGTTGGGACCGGGTCTCTCCAGGTCCTCGGAGGAGTATCTGGCCTCGAGGACCTGGTGGAGGTTGAAGAAGTCTCTGTACCTCCTGTAGATGAGGTACTTGCTCCCCCCTTTAGTCTTCACATCCATCACGAACATCTGAGGAGGAAACAGAGACTCTTTGTCTCTCGTGGATGTTTGTTTGTTTGTTTGTTTGTTTGTTTGTTTGCTTGTTTGTTTGTTTGTTTGTTTGTTTGTTTGTTTGTTTGTTTCACACGTACGAAGTAGTCGATGAAGCCTTTGTTCTCCTCGATGTCGGCGATGGTGGCGCTGATGGGGATGTTGTGAGGCAGCTGGTCAAAGTCACTGAGGACAAACAACAAACAACAAACAACGGGGGAGTTCACGAGCCTCGGAGGTAACACCAGAGGATCCGGCTTACGGGGTTAATGCAGGAAAATGAGTTTTTATCTATAATATAATAGATAAATCTTTAAATATAATAATATTGTTATATTCATCAGATTTGAAACAGTGGTGTTGAGAATATTAAACAGAACTAAAGTCCATCAGTTTCAACACTTTACATGTTACATGTTGATAAATGAGCAAAACAATAAAACAAAACAACACATTTCTCTCTGAGACAAAGAAAAGCAGGCAGAGCCTCAACACTTCTGCAAACACAAACACAGCCTGAAGTTTCATAACTTATGATCTGAATGCAAAGAGGAAGAGAAGCGACGTGATATTACTAATAACTGCTCAGTGAAATGTCTGTTTGTGGATATTTTATTTTATAAACTCACCTTTCCTCTCGGAGCTGCTGCGGCAGCGACATGATGAACCTCTTCTCTCTGATGCGACTCAGCGTCTGAACACACACACACACACACACACACACACGCACGCACGCGCGCGCGCGCGTAACAGGAAGCCGAGATAAGAGACCAGAGGACGGCGCGCCCAGGTTACGGAGGGAGGGACGGGGACTACGGAGGGGGGCGGAGACTACGGGGTGCAGGTGGCACGTGGCACACGGCAGGTAGTCAGAGCTTGAGATAATCATCCAAATAAAAACTTTAAAAACTTTATTAAAACAAATACATGAAGTTTGACGTCAGCATTTAAAGTGTGTGAGCTTTAGTGGCCTCTCGTGGTTTGTGGCAGAAACAACGTAATGAAAACGAAAAAAATAATAATAATCATAATAAGTTCTCATGATGCGTTCACATGTCAATCTAGTAAAATGTAGTGTTGGTGATGAACTAGAATAAATATATAAATAATATAAAATAGATATTAGAGATGAATTATGAGCTGTTTAACTTCCTAACAGCTCTCAGCTCATTATTGGACTTCATTAACACCAATAATGACTATAAAATAATATCTTTTATTTACTTATCATTTTAATTGTGTGTTTTTTATGAAGAAAAAAACACTATAAACAACAACAACCAACAAAGGGATGTGTATGTTAATATGGATCATCAATGATCAGTTATTAGCATCGCTGTCAAAACAAAACGTGGTCGAGGAGCTTTAAAAGTTATATTTGACTCCGTTTCTTTCTGTGCTGATCAGATCCGACTGTTCGGACTGTTATGATCATCACTTCACTTTCTCTTCACCTGCCAAGTAGAATAATAATAATAGTATAATAATCCATCATGCATCATGTCTCTACTCGTTGGAGAGATCACTGGACCAAAGTCACCGACTGTAAATGAGTTCAGAGAGCAGAAGCTTCTCTCCTGGTTCCTGCAGAGCCTCGTCGGGTCCAGAGCTCCCGGCGCTGCCTCGTGCTCCTCCTGAACGTGGATGAATTACGCCCACATTCCATTTGACTGATGAGCGTAAACACTGAGAACAAGACGGTGACGACTGGCAGCTTCCTCAGCCTCCCACTCGGCTCCCCCACGCGATGGGAGACGGCTCGCTCCCGGCACAGCAACACAACCAGAGTTTACGTTTGCCAAGCAGAGTCAACGTTCAGTAAACAGACTGCTGAGCGTCTTCTTCCAGGAACGAACACATCAAACCAAACTAAACAGACGGAACCAAAACTCAGAAGTCAGATCTGAAGACGCAGAAGAGCTCTTCTTCTTCAGCCAGACTTCTGGGAGAAAACGTTTGATGTCCACGTTCTAGCATTCAGAGCAAGTTATGAAGCATTATAATAACGAGTATAACCAGCGAGAAATCCACCTGTACAGGACAGGTAGGAGAGGGTGGACGCGTCAAACAAAGCGTTGTTACATTGTTGCGTTGCGTTGTTGCGTTGTTGCGTTGCGTTGTTGCGTTGCGTTGCGTTGTTGCGTGGCGTTGTTGCGTGGCGTTGTTTCGTCACCTTGTTGCTTTTGCATCGCGTTGTTGCGTCGCGTTGTTGCACCACGTTGTTGCGCGGCGTTGTTGCGCGGCGTTGTTGCGCGGCGTTGTTGCGCGGCGTTGTTGCGCGGCGTTGTTGCGTTGCATTGTTGCTTTGCGTTGTTGCTGTTGCTTCACGTTATTGCTGTTGCGTGGCGTTGTTGCGTCACCTTGTTGCTTTTGCATCACGTTGTTGCTGTTGCATCACGTAGTTGCTGTTGCGTCGCGTTGTTACGTTGCGTTGCATTGTTGCTGTTGCGTCACGTTATTGCTGTCGTGTTGTTGCGTTGTTTCGACGCGTTGTTGCGTGGCGTTGTTGCGTGGCGTTGTTGCGTCGCATTGTTGCTGTTGCGTGGCATTGTTGCGTGGCGTTGTTGCGTGGCGTTGTTGCATCGCGTTGTTGCGTCGCGTTGTTGCGTCGCGTTGTTGCGTCGCGTTGTTGCTGTTGCGTGGCATTGTTGCGTGGCGTTGTTGCATTGCGTTGTTGCGTCGCGTTGTTGCTGTTGCGTGGCGTTGTTGCGCCGCGTTGTTGCGTCGCGTTGTTGCGTCGCGTTGTTGCACCACGTTGTTGCACCACGTTGTTGCACGGCGTTGTTGCGCGGCGTTGTTGCGCTGCGTTGTTGCGTTGCGTTGTTGCACGGCGTTGTTGCGCGGCGTTGTTGCGTTGCGTTGTTGCGTTGCGTTGTTGCGTTGCGTTGTTGCGTTGCGTTGTTGCTGTTGCTTCACGTTATTGCTGTTGCGTGGCGTTGTTGCGTGGCGTTGTTGCTGTTGCGTGGCATTGTTGCGTGGCGTTGTTGCATCGCGTTGTTGCTGTTGCGTGGCGTTGTTGCGTGGCGTTGTTGCGCCGCGTTGTTGCGTTGCGTTGTTGCTGTTGCGTTGCGTTGTTGCTGTTGCGTCGCGTTGTTGCTGTTGCGTCGCGTTGTTGCTGTTGCGTGGCGTTGTTGCGCCGCGTTGTTGCGGTTGCGTGGCGTTGTTGCGTGGCGTTGTTGCGTCGTGTTGTTGCGTTGCGTCGTGTTGTTGCGTTGCGTTGTTTCGTTGCGTGGCGTTGTTGCGTGGCGTTGTTGCGTGGCGTTGTTGCGTGGCGTTGTTGCTGTTGCGTGGCGTTGTTGCGTGGCGTTGTTGCGTGGCGTTGTTGCGCCTCCTTGTTGCATGGCATTGTTGCGCGGCGTTGTTGCGTCGCGTTGTTGCTGTTGGGTCGCATTGTTGCGTCGTGTTGTTGCGTCGTGTTGTTGCATTGTTTCGTTGCGTTGTTGTTGTTGCGTGGTGTTGCGCGCCGTTGTTGCGTCGCGTTGTTGCGTCGCGTTGTTGCGTCGCGTTGTTGCGTCGCGTTGTTGCGTCGCGTTGTTGCTGTTGCGTTGTTGCTGTTGCGTGGCGTTGTTGCGCCGCGTTGTTGCGTCGCGTTGTTGCATTGCGTTGTTGCTGTTGCGTCACGTTGTTGCTGTTGCGTCGCGTTGTTGCTGTTGCGTCGCGTTGTTGCTGTTGCGTGGCGTTGTTGCGCCGCGTTGTTGCTGTTGCGTGGCGTTGTTGCGTGGCGTTGTTGCGTGGCGTTGTTGCATCGCGTTGTTGCTGTTGCGTCACGTTGTTGCTGTTGCGTCGCGTTGTTGCTGTTGCTGTTGTGTGGCGTTGTTGCGCCGCGTTGTTGCTGTTGGGTCGCATTGTTGCGTCGTGTTGTTGCGCTGTTTCGTTGCGTTGTTGTTGTTGCGTGGTGTTGTTGCGCGGCGTTGTTGCGTCGCGTTGTTGCATCGTGTTGTTGCGTCGCGTTGTTGCGTCGCGTTGTTGCTGTTGCGTTGTTGCTGTTGTGTCACGTTATTGCTGTTGCGTCACGTTGTTGCTGTTTCGTCGCGTTGTTGCGCCGCATTGTTGCGTGGCGTTGTTTCGTCACCTTGTTGCTTTTGCGTCACGTTATTGCTGTTGCGTCATGTTGTTGCGTTGTTTCGTCGCGTTGTTGCGCGGCGTTGTTCATTCATAATAAATGCGTTGTCACAGCTTCAGGTAAATAAAGACAGATGATCTCTTCCCTCACGTGTTATGTCACCAGAACCAGAAGGAACACATTCTCCAGATCCCTGTCTTTGAAAGCACCACACCCTTAAAACAAAGCATTCACCTCCCACCTTCTGCTGGAGGCGGGGGGCGTTCACCTCCCACCGCCTGCTGGAGGCGGGGGGCGTTCACCTCCCACCGCCTGCTGGAGGCGGGGGGCGTTCACCTCCCACCCGTTCCTCCGGATTCAAACGTGAGCCGATGGAAGTTTACAGCACTAGATGTCACGTGCTTCATTGCCTCGTCTAAAGTTTCCTAAACGTAAACTCAATCTCTTTATGTTTCTTGACTTTACAGTTCTTGCTTCTTATTTATATTTTCTCTTGCACCAAAGGAAATGTCTTGTACGTGAAAGGTCTGAATAACTTCACACGCTTCACAGCTGGAAGCGTTTCACTGACGATCGTCACTTCAGAGTCTGACGCTCTAGAATTCTCCTTCACGTGAAGGAGAATTCTAGAGATTCAAGGCATGTTCTGCTTTTAGGCAAGTTCAGTTTGGGGGGAACGATAACAGTGTTATTATATAATCAGTATTATTTCTGTGATTATTCCCTTTTTAATAATAATAATAATACTTAAATTACTACATGAATACTATTATGTTAATAGTGTCTGTCAGACGCTGCTCAGGGTCAGAAGGACCCTCGTAGTTGGTCCTCTGCCTGTCAGACGCTGCTCAGGGTCAGAAGGATTATTGTAGTTCAGTTTTTTTCCTGCTGGTGTGAGTTCAGTCGACCTGGATACATGTGGTCCTATGTGTGTGTGTGTGTGTGTGTGTGTGTGTGTGTGTGTGTGTGTGTGTGTGTGTGTGCGTGTGTGTGACAGCTGGTTACCGTGGCAACACCGTGAGGGAAGTAGAAAGAGGACGAGCTGAGCACAGTACCTTTGAGTCTCGTGTCATTCTGTGACTATAATATTAAAAACTGCTGCAACAACTATAAAGGTTTTATTAAATAATAACAACGTAGTTTATTTATAAAAGACTGGAGAATATTAAAAGATCCTAAAACTCAACAACAAGCAGCGATGGATGCAAGAAGTCGTATGAAACACAATCTTGCCGAAAAAATAAATAACAAAAAAATATTTGGAACATAAAAATAATAATAATAATAATAGCAATAATAATTCTTAGTATTATTATTAATATATTTTCTTAATAATTATCATTCTCTTTATAAATATAATAGTAATTATTATTATTAATAATAATTATAATTATAATAATATTTGTAATAATAATAATAATTACTATTATATTTATAATTAATTCATTCATTATAATAATATTTATAAAGATAATAATAATAATAATAATGAAAAAAAACTAAAAACTCCTGTGAAAGTTCGCAGGGCATTTTACATTTGTGTGGCATTTAAGAGAGAAATATCTTGTTTCTATAGCAACCGTTTGACTTCATAGTTTGGATGACCTTTTTTTGTGTTATATAAACGAAATATTAAACCCAAAGTTGAATGTATAATTTAGTATCGAGGCTGTAACTATAAACTCAAGTCACGTGACGTTTACAGAGTTGTGCTGATGAAGCTCCGCTCTCCCACGGTCCCTAAACATAGCACACGGCGAACACTACCGGGAAACGATGTGTTACTTAACAGTTTGGCTGCGTAAGAAGTCAAAACCCCCGACAACTTGGTGCATTCCTTTTTAAAACTCAACATCTCCCACTCACACACACCCACACACACACCAGCCGTGATATTAACCCTAAACACACCACTATCACCAGCGTGGGGCTTCCTCCTCCCACGCTGAGCTGAGCAATGAAGTCACATTAGGATTACTCAACAGCAGAACTTTGAAAAGCCTCATCTTCTTCTGTTCGCTTCTTTCTGTACTCGAGTGCAGAGCACGAGACTCCTCTGGTTGTATAGAAGTCAAAGCTTCATGTGTTAAAGCTGCATTCTCTCTCCTGACCACCAGGGGGCGACTCCTCTGGTTGTATAGAAGTCAAAGCTTCATGTGTTAAAGCTGCATTCTCTCTCCTGACCACCAGGGGGCGACTCCTCTGGTTGTATAGAAGTCAAAGCTTCATGTGTTAAAGCTGCATTCTCTCTCCTGACCACCAGGGGCGACTCCTCTGGTTGTATAGAAGTCAAAGCTTCATGTGTTAAAGCTGCATTCTCTCTCCTGACCACCAGGGGCGACTCCTCTGGTTGTATAGAAGTCAAAGCTTCATGTGTTAAAGCTGCATTCTCTCCTGACCACCAGGGGGCGACTCCTCTGGTTGTATAGAAGTCAAAGCTTCATGTGTTAAAGCTGCATTCTCTCTCCTGACCACCAGGGGGCGACTCCTCTGGTTGTATAGAAGTCAAAGCTTCATGTGTTAAAGCTGCATTCTCTCTCCTGACCACCAGGGGGCGACTCCTCTGGTTGTATAGAAGTCAAAGCTTCATGTGTTAAAGCTGCATTCTCTCTCCTAACCACCAGGGGGCGACACACTCACTCTCTCTCACACACACACACACACACACACACACACACACACACACACGTTGATGAACAGCTCCTCCCCTGTCCCTAAAGAGACTCAGGTGCTCCCCCTGCTGGCCTCTGAGGGAAAGACTATTTTCTCTTCATGTTCAGTTTTCTTGGAGAAAAAAAGAGAGAAGTCAACTCCTGTTGTTGTTTATTATTATCACATATATGTAAACAGGTTATGAGGGCAACTTCTAGCACTCAGACTCACACGACGCGCCACGTTGTCTCTCAGAGTTTGTCCCAAACCTCCCAGTTCAGCTGTCTACTGCTTTCAACTTAATATAGTTATTTTATTTCTCACCTGTTATTTCTTCTCTCTCTCTCTCTCTCTCTCTCTCTCTCTCTCTCTCTCTCTCTCTCTCTCTCTCTCTCTCTCTCTCTCTCTCTCTCTCTCTCTCTAGCTGACAAGATGTCGATGACAGATCTGTTGAAAGCTGAGGAGATCAAGAAAGCTCTTGAAGTCTTTGCAGGTCGGTAACAGCACACACACACACACACGCACACACACACACGCGCACACACACACACACACACACACACACACACACACACACACACACACACACACACACACACACACACACACACGCACACGTTCATGTTCTGTTTCCCTCTTCAGGAGAAACATTCGACCCGAAGAAGTTCTTTGAGCTCGTGGGGATGAAGGCCATGACGGCCGAGGAGGTGAAGAAGGTCTTCCAGGTCCTGGATGTGGACGGCAGCGGCTTCATAGAGGAGGAGGAGCTCAAGTGAGGAAGACACGCACACACACACACGCACGCACGCACGCACGCACGCACGCACGCACGCACACACACACACACACACACACACACACACACACACACACACACACACACACACACACACACACACACACACACTCTCTCTCATCAACACTGATGCTTCTGTTCTCAGGTTTGTACTGAAGAGCTTTTCCAAGGAGGGCCGAGATCTGACCGACTCCGAGACGTCAGCGTTCCTCAAAGCTGCAGACAAAGACGGGGACGGGAAGATCGGCATCGACGGTGAGCGAGCGGACTTCCTGTTCCCCGTCTCAGTCACACCCCTCATCAGTCAGGCTTCCATCTACTGGATCACACATTTCAAACAAATGTCCAGAGATTCTGCAATATGAAATGCAGATGAATGCTCGTTACTTCTGGTTTATTAGTTGGTTGGTGGAGATAAGAAGTAAACCACAGAAGAAGAAGACAACAAGAGGACGTACTTAAAAGAACATCTATCGATGAAATACATTTTTACACTTCCTGTTCTTTAACGTGTTTCAGTTCAGAAATCTAAGATGAAGTCTGAGTTTAACTCGAGCTGAAGAGAGTCTAGCGTTGAGTTGTATCTCTATATCTCTCTATATATCTCTGCAACCACAAGGTCTATTTGAATAATTTGGTGTTATCATAATGCAGTTTAAGGTTTAAACCTCTACCAAATCATAGCACAATATGTGAACACTCTCTCTGCAAAGTTTGACTTTGATAAAGTGAAGCAGAAAAAATGAGAAAGTTTTTAGTACAGATTGATCACCCGAGGTCTCTGAAAATGATGAATTGTCATAATAATTGCAATTTGAATTTCCTCCTATACCAAAGTATATATTTCACTTCTTTTTTCACTAATGATGTTCAATACATCCATATACAGCAGTAACATACACAATGCCAAACCAAAATACAGTTTTTTGCTCTGAAATCCCCATAAAAAGCATTTATTTTTTCTCAAAACCAGAGAGCTGTAAGTTCCAGACTCAAAATATCTGCATGTGAATGTCGCACAGAGCTGAGTAGGACCTCCTTCTAACCGTTATACCCGATAGCCTGCAGGCACACCAGCTTAAATGAGATTGACAGCACTGTTAGCCAATAAGAGTCAGTCTGGCCAAGCTTATGGTAATTTGATCGCTGCCATTGGCCAGTTGTTTACCATCCCCCATATGTAAATTCTCAGTCACAGAGCCCCGGAACGATTTGTTTTGAAGCAGAGTGTTTCGTACGGACCTTTTACAGTGTAATTCGACCGCGATATTATTACGAATCGAAACTACAGCTGAGTAAGTGACATATTTCTCATATTTTGCTGGTTTCATAATTGTCTGAGGCTGGTGTTCGTTGGCTCATAGCTCGCTGAGGCTGTGGTTTATAGGCATTTGAGTGGTATGTGCAGAATCCCTGGCTTATTGACTTTCGTTTGCGTGGTCGCAAGACTATGT
>JACSYO010000393.1:57500-112500 GCA_016806645.1 Ophiodon elongatus | reverse complement strand
GATGATGGTTATTGTTATTATTATTATTATTATTATTATTAATAGTATGATGATGGTTATTATGATTATTATTGTTAGTGTGGTGATGGTTATTATTATTATTGTTAGTGTGGTGATGGTTATTATTATTATTATTGTTAGTGTGGTGATGGTTATTATTATTATTGTTAGTGTGGTGGTTATTATTATTATTATTGTTAGTGTGGTGATGGTTATTATTATTATTATTATTGTTAGTGTGGTGATGGTTATTATTATTATTATTATTGTTAGTGTGGTGATGGTTATTATTATTATTATTATTGTTAGTGTGGTGATGGTTATTATTATTATTATTATTGTTAGTGTGGTGATGGTTATTATTATTATTATTAGTGGTGATGGTTACCCACCGCAGGCTGCTGTCCGTGCGTCCGTACAGCCAGCCGTTGCGCGGCTCCTGCACCAGCACGGTGACGGTCTCCCCCCTGGTGAAGGGGAGGAGCTTGGGGTTGGAGGAGGACGGGTGAGACACCAGGGCTCTCATGGCCCTCCCCCCTCCCAAACCCAGAGACTCCCCCACCGAGCTGGAGCGGGAGCGGCTGGGCAGGGGAGACGGAGCTGGAGGGGGGAGGGGAGAGAAACCAGATCAAAGACCGGTGTGGGAGACGGGACTCGGGAGGCGGTCACAATGTGGTCCTCCCACCTCTAGAGGGCACTCTGCCCAGCGCCTGCTGCTCCCGCCGGGCCCACGACATGTCCTCGTCTCGGGCCACCGTCTGCAGCAGGGAGCTCACGGAGCCTCGCAGCTGCTCACACACACACACACACACACACACACACACACACACACACACACACACACACACACACACACACACACACACACACATCAGCTCACTTCCTGTCCTCAGACCTCTGGAGCTCCATTAGCTTTACATGATGAAGTTCAACACTTCCTGCAGGTGACGTGTTTCGTGAGGTCACAGTGACCTTTGACCTCTAAGTTCTAATCAGCTCATCCTCGAGTCCCAGGCTGAGGTCGAAGAGTCAACTAAAGACGTCCTGTGTCCTTTCTTAACCACTTCTCCTTGACCTTGGTGACAAGGAGACAAGGTCACAGAACGATGTGAAGGAGACTTCTCAGAGAACACTAGACTACGGACTTGTTTGTTTTAAAATAAACTTTATTTACAACATAAAGAGAAGCTCTTCCAGTAGTCAGTTAGGAGTCTCAGCTCCGCATAATGAGCGGCACAGACGGATGTGATTGGCCACCGGGCGGCGCGTCGCTTTACGGGAGGGAGGCCTCAGCACCCTTCCTCTCACGAGAGAAGAGGAGGAAAGGAGGAAAGGAGGAAAGGAGGAAAGGAAGGAAGCACTGAGGACATTCCCTCCAGGTCTCCCTCGGACGGAACGTCACGCTGACCTTTGACCCCCGAAACATACGATAGAAGAAGAAGACTCCCCACCCTTCTGAGGCGTCACGTTTACGACAGCGGGATCTGAACACATAACACCGTCTCATATGATATCATAAAGTAATATCCTGATTAAACTCAGGAATGAGACGAACAAACTCGGATCCTTTACACGGATCAGGTCTCTGGTGTGGCTTCTGGAGCCGGTTCCTTTGGAGCACTAGCTACCTGACTTTAAGGTTCACGGCGGAGGGCGGATGATGGGCGGAGCCTCGGTACCTGAGCGTCCTGATCCAGGTGGGTGGGGGTTCGAGGTCTGGACCCTCTGGTCTCGTTCACTTTCTCCTTCCATCCGTCAGCCTTCTGCTGGAGAGAAGCTCCGGTCTGAGAACAGAGGAGCAGCGAGGGCCTCCTTCAGACTCAGGCAGGAGCCTGTGTGTGTGAGTGTGTGTGTGTGTGTGTGTGTGTTGTGCGTGTGTGTGTGTGTGTGTGTGTGTGTGTACCTTGTTTATGAGGAAGAGCAGTGACTGAGTGAGGCCACAGTGTTTCTCTGCCAGGAAGCGATACCTCCTCTCCTCCTCCTTCAGGATCTCCTGCTGGCTCTGCCTCAGGTACACCATGTACTCACTGTGCTCCTGCAACAAGGGAGGTGGGTCAGTGTGTGTGTGTGTGTGTGACTCTGACCCCATATGGACGTGTAATAGCATTGTATATATATATATACGTATACATATATATGTATATATATATATATATATATATATATATATATATACATATACATATAAATGTATACATATATATATACGTATATATATATATATACGTGTATATATATATATATACGTATATATATATACATATATATACACGTATAT
Organism: Ophiodon elongatus; assembly: GCA_016806645.1. Taxonomy (NCBI): domain Eukaryota; kingdom Metazoa; phylum Chordata; class Actinopteri; order Perciformes; family Hexagrammidae; genus Ophiodon; species Ophiodon elongatus. Next base: position 110,222 of record JACSYO010000393.1, on the reverse strand, counting down.
ATACGTGTATATATATGTAGTGAGTGTTTGTGTACAAGTACCAGAGAGTCTCTGTAGGCTCCTCGTCTGAGCTGTTTCTCCAGAGCCTCCGCCTGGTTCCTGACCTCCAGCTCGTACACTCTGCGACTTCCCTGCAGGAGACAGAAGGTCTGATCGGATCAACTGGTTCTGTCTGTGTCCAGACTTAAAGCTGGCCGGAGGTTTATGTAGGTAAACGTGATAAAAGTGATAAAAGTGATAAAAGTAATAAATGTGATAAACGTGATAAACATGATAAAAGTGATAAAAGTAATAAACGTGATAAATGTGATAAACGTGATAAAAGTGATAAACGTGATAAACGTGATAAAAGTAATAAACGTGATAAAACTGATAAAAGTGATAAAAGTAATAAACGTGATAAATGTGATAAACATGATAAAAGTGATAATAGTAATAAACGTGATAAATGTGATAAACATGATAAAAGTGATAAAAGTAATAAACGTGATAAACGTGATAAAAGTGATAAACCTGATAAATGTGTTAAATATGATAAATGTGGCTGAAATGAGCAGAAACATGGGAGTTATTCTTGTCAACCAAAAAGAAAAAGGTTATTGGTTCATCCTAAAGTTCTCTGGGTCTCTGGAGATAATATAATAAAAGAGCTGCTGTTCTAACTCGTGAACTCACGTCGATGTACTCTTCATCCAGCGTGACGTTCTTCTCCATGGCCTGCAGCACCTCCACCTGGAACCATCGGAACTGCAGCAGGACCAACAACAACAGAGGTGTCTTTATGCAAATGAGCTCCGTCCTCATTGACACCTGTCTTTATGCAAATGAGCTCCGTCCTCATGGACACCTGTCTTTATGCAAATGAGCTCCGTCCTCATGGACACCTGTCTTTATGCAAATGAGCTCCGTCCTCACGACCTCTCTAATCAGAGGCCGCGAAAGGTTGGATGTGTTTTAAACACGCAGCAGCTCTTTGTGTGAAGATGACCAGAGGAGCTGGACATTTAGGGAATCTGTCTTTCCCAGAGTTAATAATAAATATAATTATAATAATCATCACAAAGCATTTTCAACAAAGAGTTGGTTCTTTTGTCGTTGGACACTTTATCACAATGTCTGCTACACATTTATGTTATAGTAAACAAAGATGTCCGGTTTATTATTCACGAGCACCAGCAAACTAATTACTAACACATCATTCTTTTAACTTTTTGATTCTAATATTAAAGCCGTGTTTCGGTTTTTTGGTTTGAATGAAAGAGTTGTGAGTGAAGACGTGAACAGACCACTCCCTCCATCTCTGCCGTGAGTCTCCTCTGGGTCTCTGAGATCTGGATCAGGACGTCCCCTGAAAGGACAGAAAGAGAAATCACAGACTTTAATACAGTTATTTTTATGTTTATTAACGTAATAAGCAAGAGGTCACTCAGTGATATGATAGATGGGTTCGGGTTCGACAGAGAGACCACTGGCCTCAACGAGATGAACCCAGACCAGAAGATGTGTGCGATCACATTTAACCTCGTAAAACCAGTTTTCTCCTATTTTGAATCTTTTCTTATGTATGAACACAATTAACGTCCAGACGTGTCGTCGGAGTCTCGTGTTGTAAAGGTTTTTCATTAATAGAGTTACATATTTCATTACTTATGTCGCAATTTTGAGTTTGAAACCCCCCCTGATATAAATTACACTCAGTGTCTCAGATATAAATATATAAATTAAAGTCAAAGCTTCATGTGTTAAAGCTGCATTCTCTCTCCTGACCACCAGGGGGCGACTCCTCTGGTTGTATAGAAGTCAAAGCTTCATGTGTTAAAGCTGCATTCTCTCTCCTGACCACCAGGGGGCGACTCCTCTGGTTGTATAGAAGTCAAAGCTTCATGTGTTAAAGCTGCATTCTCTCTCCTGACCACCAGGGGGCGACTCCTCTGGTTGTATAGAAGTCAAAGCTTCATGTGTTAAAGCTGCATTCTCTCTCCTGACCACCAGGGGGCGACTCCTCTGGTTGTATAGAAGTCAAAGCTTCATGTGTTAAAGCTGCATTCTCTCTCCTGACCACCAGGGGGCGACTCCTCTGGTTGTATAGAAGTCTATAGAAAATGACTCTACTTCTCTCTTGATTTATTCCCTCAGTAAACATTGTAAACATGAGTTTATGTCTCAATCTCTAGTTTCAAGTCTTCTTCAATACAGCATGATGTTCATTTAGTAAGTTATGGTCCATTTAGAGTCATAGACCATAAAGCAGGGGATGCTTTAGGTGAAACGATGATGGATGGATGGATGAGAAGGTCCAACTATAGTCCCGCGTGTGCTTTATTTAACGTTCATTAGACATTTGACCGTTAAATGGTTTGTTAAATTATAATATATTTAAATTTTTGTTATTATGTTATTTTGATAAAAGTACAACATAATATCCACCTGACAGAAAGAACATCTCAACTCACTCTGCATCTCAGCAGAATGACGCCATGAAGAACCACTACTTTAGTGAGAATGTCCGTAACGTGAGACGTTACAGACGTCCATCGTGTGGAAAGTTTAGCCGAGCGCTTCATGTGCCGGTGTTGTCTTCGGTCAGGGACTGTGGGCGAGCTAATGAAGGGAGTGCAGCTCAAAGACTTTCCCATCTATAATTCAGAGGCCGTCACTCAATATGGCCGCCGGCCTCAGTGACCTTCTACGTGTGGACGGCTAGCATGATGCTAACAATGCTATCACATGTCCGTATGGGGTCAGAGTGACACACACACACTCACGCTCACACACACACACACACACACACGCTCATGCACACACACACTCGCAGTCTAACGTTAACCATCACAGAGTAAATACAGTTTCTCCTCCAGTATCCAGTAGAACATGTGATCAGGACATCATGGATGTGTCTCTAGTCTCTGATCATGTGATTTTGTAAACAACCAATCAGTGTTTAAAGCACCAGGAGGAGAGCTAGTAACGTTAGCAGCACCGCTAACGGAGAACCAACAGGAGGAGAGCTAGTAACGTTAGCAGCACCGCTAACGGAGAACCAACAGGAGGAGAGCTAGTAACGTTAGCAGCACCGCTAACGGAGAACCAACAGGAGGAGAGCTAGTAACGTTAGCAGCACCGCTAACGGAGAACCAACAGGAGGAGAGCTAGTAACGTTAGCAGCACCGCTAACGGAGAACCAACAGGAGGAGAGCTAGTAACGTTAGCAGCACCGCTAACGGAGAACCAACAGGAGGAGAGCTAGTAACGTTAGCAGCACCGCTAACGGAGAACCAACAGGAGGAGAGCTAGTAACGTTAGCAGCACCGCTAACGGAGAACCAACAGGAGGAGAGCTAGTAACGTTAGCAGCACCGCTAACGGAGAACCAACAGGAGGAGAGCTAGTAACGCTAGCAGCACCGCTAACGGAGAACCAACAGGAGGAGAGCTAGTAACGTTAGCAGCACCGCTAACGGAGAACCAACAGGAGGAGAGCTAGTAACGTTAGCAGCACCGCTAACGGAGAACCAACAGGAGGAGAGCTAGTAAAACACTATAAATAAGAAAAACACTATAAATGACTATAACAAAGTAAAAGTACAACATTTAGTATTTTTGATGGTTTATTGACTTCAGAAGTAAACAAATAAATAGTCATGATCCTTGTAGCCCAGCTGCTATAATCAAACACACTCACACTTACCCAGAGAGCGGGATGAAAGCGTGTGGAGAGCCTGGTCACCCATCTTAGCCACAGCGCTGAAGTAGGCCTCGCTGCAAACAGCTAAGGCTGTAAAAGACACACACACACACACACACACACACACACACACACACACACACACACACCAGGACGGTACATTATTATATTACCATATCTGGACTGAGGAGGACGTTGAGACCTGTCAATCACCCTGTAGCCCCGCCCTAAAGCATCCCCTCTTTATGGTCTGTTTGACTCTAAATGGACCATAATTTACTAAATGAACATCATGCTGTATTGAAGAAGACTTGAAACTAGAGATTGAGACATAAACTCATGTTTACAATGTTTACTGAGGGAATAAATCAAGAAGCTTTGACTTCATATACGACCAGAGGAGTCTTAAGGTTAATGTTGCGTTACGTTGTTGTGGTTGTCTACGAAGGAACTTAGTTATTTTTATTATTTACAATTCTATTTTAATCTTAACTAAGTAATGTTATTATTTCCGGTTCTGCAGAGTGAAGCCGATGCTTCATGTCTTAAAACTGCATTCTCTCAGCTGTCCATCAGGGGGCGACTCCCCTGGTTGTCCTTTCACACCAAGGTCACTGACCTTGGAACGCCATCACGTAGCTGTTTCCTAGAGCAACGAGCTTCTGGAGACCAGGGTTGAAGTGCTCCATCAGGTTCTACAGCCACAGAACAAACCAAGGTTAAGACCACCACCACCAGACCAACAGGTGGAAACCAGTCAGGAACTCACCAAGTAGACGGTCAACGTGGATCTGTGCAGCTGGTCGCTGGTGGCTCCGGACATCGTGGACGACCTCAAACACGATGTGACCTTCAGACTAAGAGAGAAAGGAAATGAACAAACTGCAAAGACTCTGCGTTCCCATTCAGTCTGGTGGAGGTGGGCTGTGTGGTCCCAGAGCCGCATCACACCTGTCTGATGGGGCTCCTCCCCCTCTCAGCCCGGTGACCGTGCTCCTCCCCCTCTCAGCCCGGTGACCGTGCTCCTCCCCCTCTCAGCCCGGTGACCGTGCTCCTCCCCCTCTCAGCCCGGTGACCGTGCTCCTCCCCCTCTCAGCCATCGATACGAGCGACCGGATGAATTATTGATCGAAGCTCTGAAAGGAAAGGAGGAGGACCAGCTGTTCACCGGGAGGAGACTCACACCTGAGGGAACGGTACCTGAAGTACTCACACACTCACACACACACACACACACACACACACACACACAGACACACACACACACACACACACACAGACACACACACACACTCACACACAGACACACACACACAGACACACACACAGACACACACACACACACTCACACACAGACACACACACAGACACACACACACATCAAATCTCTAGCAGCTTCATACTGTAAACATGTCACATAAAGATAAACGTCTCTTCCTAGAAGTCGTGACTCGTTTACTGAACATCATCCTCAGGCCTTGTTGTGATGCTTCACGTAGGAACTATTTTCTTTCTGTCCAACTACGCCCACCAACCGCATCACAGCGCAGAAGGAAGCGAGCGCCTCCTCCTGGACGAGAGGCTCCTGAACGTTAGCGCCTCCATATATCTTGTTGCTTCAAATCTTACGAATAAACGTAACTCTTAATGAATAAACGTAACTCTTAATGAATAAACGTAACTCTTAATGAATAACTCTTAATGAATAAACGTAACTCTTAAATTAATAAACGTAACTCTTAATGAATAAACATAACTCTTAATGAATAAACGTAACTCTTAATGAATAAACGTAACTCTTAATGAATAAACATAACACTTAATGAATAAACGTAACTCTTAATGAATAAACTAACTCTTAATAATAAACGTAACTCTTAATGAATAAACATAACTCTTAATGAATAAACGTAACTCTTAATGAATAAACGTAACTCTTAATGAATAAACGTAACTCTTAATGAATAAACGTAACTCTTAATGAATAAACGTAACTCTTAATGAATAACTCTTAATGAATAAACGTAACTCTTAAATTAATAAACGTAACTCTTAATGAATAAACATAACTCTTAATGAATAAACGTAACTCTTAATGAATAAACTAACTCTTAATGAATAAACGTAACTCTTAAATTAATAAACGTAACTCTTAATGAATAAACATAACTCTTAATGAATAAACGTAACTCTTAATGAATAAACATAACTCTTAATGAATAAACGTAACTCTTAATGAATAAACATAACTCTTAATGAATAAACGTAACTCTTAATTAATAAACGTAACTCTTAATGAATAAACATAACTCTTAATGAATAAACGTAACTCTTAATGAATAAACGTAACTCTTAATGAATAAACGTAACTCTTAATGAATAAACAAACTCTTAATGAATAAACGTAACTCTTAATGAATAAACATAACTCTTAATGAATAAACATAACTCTTAATGAATAACTCTTAATGAATAAACATAACTCTTAATGAATAAACATAACCTTAAAATAAACGTAACTCTAATAAATAACTCTTAATGAATAAACGAACTTAAACACTTAATGAATAAACGTAACTCTTAATGAATAAACCTTTAATGAATAAACGTAACTCTTAATGAATAACTCTTAATGAATAAACGAACTCTTAATGAATAAACATAACTCTTAAATGAATAAACATAACTCTTAATGAATAAACGTAACTCTTAATGAATAACTCTTAATGAATAAACGTAACTCTTAATGAATAACTCTTAATGAATAAACGTAACTCTTAAATTAATAAACGTAACTCTTAATGAATAAACATAACTCTTAATGAATAAACGTAACTCTTAATGAATAAACATAACTCTTAATGAATAAACGTAACTCTTAATGAATAACTCTTAATGAATAAACGTAACTCTTAAATTAATAAACGTAACTCTTAATGAATAAACATAACTCTTAATGAATAAACGTAACTCTTAATGAATAAACGTAACTCTTAATGAATAAACGTAACTCTTAATGAATAAACGTAACTCTTAATGAATAAACGTAACTCTTAATGAATAAACGTAACTCTTAATGAATAAACGTAACTCTTAAAAAAAAACAAAAAACTAATGAATAAACGTAACTCTTAATGAATAAACGTAACTCTTAATGAATAAACGTAACTCTTAATGAATAAACGTAACTCTTAATGAATAAACATAACTCTTAATGAATAAACGTAACTCTTAATGAATACTCTTAATGAATAAACGTAACTCTTAATGAAAATGAATAAACGTAACTCTTAATGAATAAACGTAACTCTTAAATTAATAAACGTAACTCTTAATGAATAAACATAACTCTTAATGAATAAACGTAACTCTTAATGAATAAACATAACTCTTAATGAATAAACGTAACTCTTAATGAATAAACATAACTCTTAATGAATAAACGTAACTCTTAATGAATAAACGTAACTCTTAATGAATAAACGTAACTCTTAAATTAATAAACGTAACTCTTAATGAATAAACATAACTCTTAATGAATAAACGTAACTCTTAATGAATAAACATGACTCTTAATGAATAAACGTAACTTTTAATGAATAAACACAACATTTAATGAATAAACGTAACTTTTAATTAATAAACATAACTTTTAATGAATAAACATAACTCTTAATGAATAACTCTGAATGAATAAACGTAACTCTTCAGGAGCAGAGTCTTAATAACTTTGGGCCAGTGTCCAAAAAAAAAGAAAGGAGTTGAATGAAATCTTCAGAGGTAAAAATGAAACACCAAATAAAGGTTTACATTTTGTGCTACCTTGCAATTTTAAAGTTTCTTCCTCATTTCAGGTGTTGACTAAAGCTCAGCCTCCTCCTGCTGCAGGAAGCCGCTCTACCCAGCAGGGGGCCCCGGGTCCTTCAGGGAGGTGACGTCATTGTAGACGACCTCGTCATCGCCCCCGGCTCCGCCCCGTTTCTCCCGGCAGCGGCCGACGGTCTCCAGCACCATCTTCAGGCGGCGGTCCAGGGCGGCGAGGTGCGGCTCCGCCAGCAGCGGGGCCTCGCTGTGGAGGGGGTCCCGGGACAGCGAGGCCCTCATGACGTCACTGAGGCGGTACCGGGGCAGAGACAGCAGCTGGAGGCGGAGCCACGTGGAGCGACGGATCCTAGAGGGAGGAGGACCGGAAGAGAGATCAAGCTCACGAGGTGCGTAGCATCCAGGGAGGAGGTCAGAGGTCATGGGGAGGTCACGGGAGGACCGGAGGCCGGACCCGCACCTTAAAACAGATATTACCGAATTATTCCTTATTATTAGCTTTTAACTGTGAAGGATTTCACCTGCAGCATTGTTCCAGAGGAGCCAAGATGGAGGGCTCGTCTTTAGAGTGACGACCGAACCTACAACGAGAAGAGAGGAAGTCACACACACACACACACACACACACACACACACACACACACACACGTACACTAACACACACACACACACACACGTACACTAACACACACACACACACACACGTACACTAACACACACACACACACACACACACACACACACACACACACACACACACACACACACACACACACACACACACACACACACACACACACACACTAACACTAACACACACACACACACACACACTAACACTAACACACCCACGTACACGTACATACACACACACACACCCACGTACACTAACACACGTACACTAACACACACACACACCCACGTACACTAACACACGTACACTAACACACACACACACACACACGTACATACACACACACACACCCACGTACACTACAACACGTACACTAACACACACACACACACACACACGTACACTAACACACACACACACACACACACTCACACACGTACACTAACACACACACACACACACACACACACACACGTACACTAACACACACACACACACACACACACTCACGCCCTCCCGTTGTCGAGGTGCAGGAGGAACGTGTTGTTGCCAAACTTCTCGAAGGTCTCGTAGTGGTGCCGGTCCATGTTCCCTGGAGGAGGCGGAGTCAACAAGACATCAATCATCGTGACAATAACCATCAAAGTACATATTTAATGCACGTGTTTCTACGTGGGGATGCAAAAGCATCCATGTATATAAACATATTTGTATATTTATATATTTGCAGTATTATGAACTGGGTTTTTGTGGAGACGTTTGAAAAAATAAAGCTGTATTACAGTTTTCTTCAGAAATTCACACAAATCTGAAAACGTGAAGCTCCCGTACCAACAGAAAGACTCTAAATCATCCCAAAAGTCACAAAGTTACCTCCTCACGTCCTTTCCTAACCACGTCTCCTTGACCTCGATGGAACAACGTCATGAGGTCAAGGAAAGATGTGAAGGAGAGTTCACAAGGAGTTAGGAAACGACAGAATGCGACTCCACTAAACTAGGTCATTAAGACGTCACTGAGGGAGGAGCCAGTGGAAACACACACACACACACACACGTACACACGTACACATACACACACACGTACACACACACACATACACATACACGTACACACACACATGTGTATACACACACACACACACACACACACACACACACACATTTGTTACATGTTTTACATTTAAAATGAAACAAAATGGTTTTCACTGTCTCTTCATATTCATCAACATAATAACTGAAACCTGTGAAAGGTAAACACATCGTTTGTTGTCATGGTTACTACTTTCCTTTGGTTAAAGGAAGGTCCAGTGTTTCCTATGCTGAAGGAGCTAGGAAAGGAATCACCTTCCCTTAACATTCAGAGGACTCAAACAGCTGATCATCAGCTACTGAGTCGTACAAAATGCTATAAATCACGACGTCATTGAGTAAAACTGTTTAATAAAAACATGACAAAGCATTCCGTAGCGTATGAAAAGGCATCAGGAGGTTTGATCCATATTTATTTCTTCAGTAGAAGCTGTGAGTCAGAGCGCGCTCACGAGCCTGACCCGCCTCAGACTACACACCACCGGGTTCATGCTGGTGCGAAGGGGGAGCGTGGTGATGATGTCACCATCCGCTCCGCCCCCGGCTCCGCCCCCTCGCCCCCCCCCGTGGAGGTAGAGCGGGCAGCGGTACAGCGGAGAGGGAGGGAGCGTCTCCGGGGCGCCGCTGACCCGAGCCTCGACGCGGACGAGGGGCAGCGGGCACGGCTGCAGGGACGCCGCGTCCTGCAGGGCGCCCAGCTGGGTATCCCATGATGCACCTCTCAGCTGGAGGCCACACAGATACACAGCGTCCAGGGGGGGGGAGGCCGGGGAAGCACCATCGCTCAGAACCTGGAGGGAAGGGAACGAGAGGAGTAACATCAGAGGAAAAGCAGGAAGTGAACTACTTCGGTCCACTCGTATGATTTTTGTTGGTTTTTCTTCACCTGAAAATGTAAAGTTATGTCACTGATGTATTTGCGATGCGCCCGAGCGGCCTCTCTCATCAGCGCCACCAGGAGGCCTCTGGCGTTACTGAAAGCAGACAGCCGGTACGCGCCGGGAGGATCCGGAGCGCCGCCACGCCCGAGATGAGCAGCGATTAACTCCGCTCTCCTCTCCAGCTGAGACAGGTCGGCGAGCTGGAGGGGGGCGGAGGTCGCGGAGGTCGCGGGCCGCTGCAGCTGCGAGAGGAACAACGACGCCAGATCGATGAGGTGGTCCCGCTCGGCCCGGAGGAAGTCCCGGAGGTGGCCGTGAGAAACAGCTGCTGGACCCGTTGCCGTGGTAGTGAGGAGACTCCTCAGAGCTCGCAGCCTGTCGGCGGCGCCGGGCGCCGGCAGGGCGGCGGGCTGCTTGAGCCGTGTGCAGAAACCCCTCCCTGCTCCCGGAGGGGTCTGGGAGGCCCGCAGCAGGGCGTTCAGATCCCGGCTTCTGATCTCCATCATCTCAGCCGCCGCCTCTGCACCGAAGCCCAGCACACGGGGGTCGTTGAGGCCCGCCGGGTCCTGAAGACTCTGCTCCAACATCTGCAGTAGTTCTGAAGAATCTGAGGACGAGAAACGGCCAAAATCAGAACATTTTACTGACATAGAACTCACACTGATGCTCACCTGTACTCATAGAAAAGGAGTAGAACCAGACATGAAGTCAAAGCTTCATGTGTTAAAGCTGCATTCTCTCTCCTGACCACCAGGGGGCGACTCCTCTGGTTGTATAGAAGTCAAAGCTTCATGTGTTAAAGCTGCATTCTCTCTCTTGACCACCAGGGGGCGACTCCTCTGGTTGTATAGAAGTCTATAGAAAATGACTCTACTTCTCTCTTGATTTATTCCTCAGTAAACATTGTAAACATGAGTTTATGTCTCAATCTCTAGTTTCAAGTCTTCTTCAATACAGCATGATGTTCATTTAGTAAATTATGGTCCATTTAGAGTCAAACAGACCATAAAGCAGGGGATGCTTTAGGGCGGGGCTTATGGTAATTGACAGGTCTCTAACAGAGCAAAAAGCAGGGGATGATTTAGGGCGGAGCCAGTCCAAATATGGTCACTTCCTGTTCACTGGTTGTGAAAAAAACAAGATGGTGAACTCAAGTTACCAGGACGTCTGGTGGTAGAGATGTGAGGTCCACCGGCCCAGAGAGGAGACTCTCTGCTGAGGAAGGTCTTGGCAACGCTGTCCACCACCTCCAGATCCACAGGGTCCAGAACATGGCCGCCGTGCACCAGGTTGACTGAATGAAGAAGAAGAAGCAGATTAAAGTACTCGGGGCCTGAGGCAGAGCGGCGATTGTGTCCGTTGATCACCTGCGATGTGCCGCAGAGCCTCGGCGTTGTCGTGGCAGCCACTAGAGATGTGAACGTGTGCATCCACCAAAGCCAGGAGGTCCTCCTGAGTCCTTCAACACAAACAATCCACAAGTCCATCCTCACAAATATACCTTTACATAACCTTAAATACTGATTAGTTCATAGTGACACCTGAACCCTAAAGTCTCCCGTCACATGCTCCCCTGTGTCTTCATAATATATATATATATATATATATATATATATATATATATATATATATATATACACACACACATATATAATATAAGTCCTGCTCCTCTCTGAAACAGAGGCATCAGGACTAGAAGAGAACTAGAACACGTCTTTAGTGCAGAATAACTCAGTTATTATGACATAAATCATTAAAGAAGAAAGAAAACGCAAGTTGAATTTTTATGATTACTTATTTTACAAAAATTGGAAAACAATGGAATCTATAAATAAAACATGTTTCCAAGTGTTACTAATGTTGGGAAATAAATGTGAGTACCCGTGCCTACATATAATAATCTGTTTACATTTGACATCTACTTCCAGCCTCTCCTCTGTGTTCGCTTCCTGAAGTTCAGTCAGTTCCTCTGATTTGTTGTCACATGACTGTTGGTCTCAGATGAGTCAATCATGACGTCATAGTTTCTCTGAGGAGCTCAGAATTTTATGTTTTTTACACAATCTGATTAAAATATATGGTTTATTTTAAAATCTTAATGCAGAGTAACATATTTGTGATGAAACATCACTTTGTTTTGTCTGCTTTTTCTGACGGAAGCGTTCATCGCACGTGATGTGTTCAAGGACCGTCGGACACAAGTGACCTTTATAAATGTATTTCTTACAGCTTCTGGCTGTGAGGCAACTGTGTGGTTTCGGAGATTGTTTAAAGAAAACGTGGTTTTGTGGTTCGGAGGGTTTAAGGACAGCATGCGGTGCAGGGGGCTCGGGGGCTCGGGGGCCCGGGGGCTCGGGGGCCCGGGTCCTCACCAGCAGTAGCCCCGGCCCCGGCCCGGGCGCTCACAGGTCTGTCTCTGCAGCAACACGGAGTGGAAGGCGGCGCAGTGGAGGAGCAGCTCCATGTCGTCTGCTGACGGAGGCCGAGGCTGGATGACGGACAGCAGCTGCCCCAAAGAACTGCTCAGCTCCTCCTTCAGGCCCCAGGGAGCCTCGCAGACCAGAGGCAGGGCACAGGCTCGCACCGCCGCTGTTTCATAATACAAACAACCATCATATATATATATATATATATATATATATATATATATATATATATATATATACAGATTCATATTCATTTTAATTTTATATCTTTTTATATTTTTTCATATTTGGTATCGTTTAATTATGTTGTTATTTTAGTTTTGTGTTCAATGTTTTGTCTGATTGTGCTTGTATGGTATATTTACATACTAGAGACGGTACATCTCAGGGGGTTATTTATAATGAAGAATCTTCATGTGTAACAGAGGTCACTGCTTCACATGGAACAATCATAAATGGAATAATTAGGAAAGAAAACTAAAGAAGATAGGATGGATGGATGTTCCTCTGTTTCATATCGTGCTTTATAAATATCTCAGTACCAGGTGGTGGCAGGAGTAGCGTAGAGCATTAATGTAAATATAAATCATCTACCTGGTATGGAGCCAGATGCACATTCCTGAGTGATGAACCACAACCTGAAGCCCGGGTGGACCGGCTGGTGCTCCTCTGTGGACCATGAAACAGAAACAGGGTCTTCAGCAGGTTCATGATGACACAAGCAGGTGAGCTCTGATGGGTCATGGACCACCGACCTCTGGACCATGAGACCAGCTGACTGAGGTGAGCCGCTACTTCCCCGTCCAGTCGCTCCGACAGGGTGAAGACCAGCCAGCGTCCGTCAAGAACCGCTTTGTTCAGCTGAGAGAGAACCACCTCCGAGTCACAGGGAGCCCCAACAGAGACCAGCTCCACCTGAAACCAGAGCAGAACCCCTTCATCGGACCCCCATCACACCTGATCCAATCAGAACCCCTTCATCAGGACCCCCATCACACCTGATCCAATCAGAACCCCTTCATCAGGACCCCCATCACACCTGATCCAATCAGAACCCCTTCATCAGGACCCCCATCACACCTGATGTATATAATACTCTGTCAAACCTCTATTAACGTATATAATACTCTGTAAAACCTCTATTAACGTATATAATACTCTGTAAAACCTCTTGAGGTATATAATACTCTGTAAAACCTCTATTAACGTATATAATACTCTGTAAAACCTCTTGAGGTATATAATACTCTGTAAAACCTCTATTAACGTATATAATACTCTGTAAAACCTCTATTAACGTATATAATACTCTGTAAAACCTCTATTAACGTATATAATACTCTGTAAAACCTCTTGAGGTATATAATACTCTGTAAAACCTCTTGAGGTATATAATACTCTGTAAAACCTCTTGAGGTATATAATACTCTGTAAAACCTCTTGAGGTATATAATACTCTGTAAAACCTCTTGAGGTATATAATACTCTGTAAAACCTCTTGAGGTATATAATACTCTGTAAAACCTCTTGAGGTATATAATACTCTGTAAAACCTCTTGAGGTATATATCTGTAGCTACAGTATTACCGTGGTGCTTGCCGCTCCGCAGCGGGCCAACGTGTTGATGAGCTGAAGAGGCCGGATGCTCGTCTTCGCTCCGCGGTGCCGGGGCGTCGTGAGGATGACGGGCCCCTGGTGTTTCACCACGTAGCGCGAGAGGGCCTCTGGGTTCCCGGCGTGGGGGGCCTTCGGCCCCGCCGTCTGTCCGGGCAGACGGGGGAGGTAGGCGGCCATGGCCTCGGCCAGCCCCCCCAGGCAGCCGGGCAGCAGGGTCCTCCAGAGGAGGGCCCTCTGCAGCAGGGTCAGGTGGGCGTGGGAGCGACAGGGAACCGCCCCGGCCACGCTGCACGAGGGGAGGTGCAGGTACTCCTGCCACTGGGCGGGGCAGCTGGACAGGGAGGCCATCAGCCCTCTGAAGACCGGGATCTCCTCGAGGCGGAGGAGCTCCGGGTGGACGCGAGGGGGGATCCAGCTGGGCGGAGCGCCGGTGGACCGCGTGGGTCCCCCTTTAGTGACGGGACGCTCCACGTCTCCGAGGCCCCTGAGGAACGCCGCCCTCTCGGCCCCGGAGCACAGCTGCTGGTGTTGGAGCAGAGCCGCCGACAGCAGCAGCTCCAGCACCGGGACGTGGCTCTGCCAGAGACAAGGCCGGTACTGACCCAGCAGCTGGGCCACCAGCCGGTTCGTGACCTCTGGCGCGACCCCCCGTGGCTCTGCCCCAATGGCGCACGGCGCTAACGGCCCGTCCTTTCCAACGAGGGCCTCTCGTACGGCGGTGATGAAGCCGCGCAGGGAGAAGTGGTAGGCGGGAGAGAGGCGGGCCACGTCCTGCAGGGCCCGGTAGAAGGAGGCCGCCAGCCTCATGACCTGCCGCGGCGCCGCCAGCAGCGACTCGTGCTGATGCAGCGCCGCGCTCAGCCGCTGCATCTCAGCCCGCTGGCGCCCCATCGCAGCCTGGCAGACGGCCACACGGGGCAGCAGAGAGGGGTCCTGCAGCAGAGAGGGGTCGGACTGCAGGACGGAGTCCATCAGAGCCTCCTGAGACAAGACACGCACCGGCAACCGATGTTCAGCACAGTAAGAAGTCTGGTTTCGTTTCATTGACCACAGTCACAAAAGCCCAGTCCAGGACCAGCTGTCAGCATCCTGCACACAGACTGCTGACAGCTGGTAGAAGGTAAACAGCTCTATCTGTTTCATATTCATGTCAAAACATCTGATTCATTCTAGTTCATCACGAACACTACATTTTACTAGATTACATTGAACGCATCATGAGAACGTTATCATTTACCTTCAGCCAGTACTCATGTTCACTGAGCAGAGCCTGAAGGCATCATGAGAACGTTATCATTTACCTTCAGCCAGTACTCATGTTCACTGAGCAGAGCCTGAACGCATCATCATGTAACTGAAGGGAACCTCCGCTGATTCTCCGTTAGCGGTGCTGCTAACGTTACTAGCTCTCCTCCTGTTGCTTTAAACACTGATTGGTTGTTTACTAAGTCACATGATCAGAGATCAGAGACTAGAGACACATCATGACGTCCTGATCACATGTTCTACTGGATACTGGAGGATAAACTGTACGTACTCTGATGGTTAACGTTAGACTGAGGGGGGGCAGGACGGATCAGGATCAATAAGAACCCGTTTCGATGGCTCCGTGGTAACAGCTGCCAAACAAAAGCCTCCTGATGTTGAGCTGACACCTCGATACGGTTTGGCTCAGTAGAAAGGTGTGAGTGTGACCCGTCACCTCTTCTGAGGCCAGGCTCTCCTGCAGCAGCTGCTTGTCGTTCTGGAGCTGCAGGTGTTGAATCAGCAGCGTGTTGCACTCCGACTGCAGCAGCTGAGTCAGCAGCAGCTCATGGACGTCCTCCGAGCCCAGAGAGAGGTCGACCACGCGGACCTCAGCCACGATGGACGGGGGGAGGTCTGAAGGACACAAAGCAGGAAACACCTCCATATAACACCTACTCTCACATGGCTTAGGGTTTTATACATACATATAGAAGGAGAAGAAGGAGAAGGAGAAGAAGGACAAGAAGGAGAAGAAGAAGAAGGAGAAGGAGAAGAAGAAGAAGAGCGTGTGCTTCGTTCCTCTTTGTTTTAGATTCTCCGCGTTGTGATCTGACCTCTGATGAGTGATGTGATCTGACCTCTGATGAGTGATGTGATCTGACCTCTGATGAGTGATGTGATCTGACCTCTGATGAGTGATATGATCTGACCTCTGATGAGTGATGTGATCTGACCTCTGATGAGTGATGTGATCTGACCTCTGATGAGTGATGTGATCTGACCTCTGATGAGTGATGTGATCTGACCTCTGATGAGTGATGTGATCTGACCTCTGATGAGTGATGTGATTAATTATGATGAGGTTAAAGTGTAGCTCCGTATGGTAATGAGGTGAGGATGACCCCCTGTACTCGTCTCACCTCTGAGTATGAGCTGGAGGGGCAGGCGGGTGCTGAGGACGAGGCAGAAGTCAGGGTGGGCCGGCCGAACGCGGCGTCTCAACCCGGGAAGCCAACGCGGAGCGGAGCGCTGCAGTCGGGCCAGGAAGGGAGGACTTAGAGTCACTCGGTCCACGTGGGTCACCAGAACCCTGAATCCTGCAGAGGAGACCGCATGAGACGGACTGAGGACACCGGGACGAAGCCACCTATCCTAACATGGTATATGGTATATGGTATATTGTATATGGTATATTGTATATGGTATATGGTATATTGTATATGGTATATGGTATATTGTATATTGTATATGGTATATGGTATATTGTACATGGTATATTGTATATGGTATATGGTATTATATGGTATATAATGGTATATGTATATTGTATATGGTATATGGTATATTGTATATGGTATATGGTATATGGTATATGGTATATGGTATATTGTATATTTATATGTATATGGTATATTGTATATGGTATATATATATGGCATATGGTATATGGTATATATGTAATGGTATATGGTATATGGTATATGGCATATGGTATATGGCATATGGCATATGGTACATGGTACATGGTATATGGCATATGGCATATGGTACATGGTATATGGCATATGGCATATGGTATATGGCATATGGTATATGGTATATGGCATATGGTATATGGCATATGGCATATGGTATATGGCATATGGTATATGGCATATGGCATATGGTACATGGTACATGGTATATGGCATATGGCATATGGTACATGGTATATGGCATATGGCATATGGTATATGGCATATGGTATATGGCATATGGCATATGGCATATGGTACATGGTACATGGTATATGGTATATGGTATATGGTAGGTCTCCTCCTCTCCACCTCTCTCTGCAGCCTGGTCCAGCTTCTCCAGCAGCTCCGGGTCATCAGCACAAAGCACCAGCTCGCACTGCGTCTCCTTCTCAAGCTCCGCCTTCTCTCCTGCAGCAGATTCATATTGTTCTGGTTTACAATTAGGCAAAAGGCATTAGTTACCATTTCTGATATGTTATAGCATTTCAACCCTCAGCTCTTTTTTCATGTTCCTGCACAGCTTCATGGTTAAAGCTCCCTCTGGAACAATCTACCTGTAAATATTTGATCCATATCATCTTGTCTTGTTATTATAGGATCAGTTATTTATGTTCATAAAGACGTCTCCATCATGATGTCTTATGGCTTTACTACTTAATGCTATCGCTGACATTAATGCTTTTCTATAACCTATGAAAGAATGATCCATTTGTCATGCTCTGTTTGCGTTTGACCTCCTGTCTTAATATTTCATGTTTACTTTTTTATTTATTTCTTCTCATATTTGTTGTCTTGTTGTAATTTTTGTGAAATGTTTTGTCTCATTGTGCTCGTATTGTGTAAAAGACGAGATGCTACATCTCAAGGGGTTGATCCTAATCAAGAGTCCAATAGACTGCACAGTGTGAGGCTGTAAGGGCCCTCTGTGAGGCTCTAAAGGCCCTCTGTGAGGCTCTAAAGGCCCTCTGTGAGGCTGTAAGGGCCCTCTGTGAGGCTGTAAGGGCCCTCTGTGAGGCTGTAAGGGCCCTCTGTGAGGCTCTAAAGGCCCTCTGTGAGGCTCTAAGGGCCCTCTGTGAGGCTCTAAAGGCCCTCTGTGAGGCTAAAGGCCCTCTGTGAGGCTCTAAAGGCCCCTTCCTTGTGAGCTAGCCCTCTGTGAGGCTGTAAGGGCCCTCTGTGAGGCTGTAAGGGCCCTCTGTGAGGCTCTAAAGGCCCTCTGTGAGGCTCTAAAGGCCCTCTGTGAGGCTGTAAGGGCCCTCTGTGAGGCTGTAAGGGCCCTCTGTGAGGCTCTAAAGGCCCTCTGTGAGGCTCTAAAGGCCCTCTGTGAGGCTCTAAGGGCCCTCTGTGAGGCTGTAAGGGCCCTCTGTGAGGCTGTAAGGGCCCTCTGTGAGGCTCTAAAGGCCCTCTGTGAGGCTCTAAGGGCCCTCTGTGAGGCTCTAAAGGCCCTCTGTGAGGCTGTAAGGGCCCTCTGTGAGGCTGTAAGGGCCCTCTGTGAGGCTCTAAAGGCCCTCTGTGAGGCTGTAAGGGCCCTCTGTGAGGCTGTAAGGGCCCTCTGTGAGGCTGTAAGGGCCCTCTGTGAGGCTCTAAAGGCCCTCTGTGAGGCTCTAAGGGCCCTCTGTGAGGCTCTAAAGGCCCTCTGTGAGGCTCTAAAGGCCCTCTGTGAGGCTCTAAAGGCCCTCTGTGAGGCTGTAAGGGCCCTCTGTGAGGCTCTAAAGGCCCTCTGTGAGGCTCTAAAGGGCCCTCTGTGAGGCTCTAAAGGGCCCTCTGTGAGGCTCTAAAGGCCCTCTGTGAGGCTCTAAAGGCCCTCTGTGAGGCTCTAAAGGGCCCTGTGTGAGGCTGTAAGGGCCCTCTGTGAGGCTCTAAGGGGCCCTGTGAGGCTCTAAGGGGCCCTCTGTGAGGCTCTAAGGGGCCCTGTGAGGCTCTAAAGGGCCCTGTGAGGCTCTAAGGGGCCCTCTGTGAGGCTCTAAGGGGCCCTGTGAGGCTCTAAAGGGCCCTGTGAGGCTCTAAGGGGCCCTGTGAGGCTCTAAAGGGCCCTGTGAGGCTCTAAGGGGCCCTGTGAGGCTCTAAAGGGCCCTGTGAGGCTCTAAGGGGCCCTCTGTGAGGCTCTCAGGGGCCCGCGGTACCTGTGATGAGGCCGCTCATGGAGCTCAGGTCCAGGTGCTGCTGGGTGTCTGCCAGCAGAGTCCAGCGCTGCCCACAGGGGGCGCTGCAGCTCCACAGCAGCAGCTTCACCACCAGTCTGGCCGTTGGGGCGTCCCGGTGAAGCCCTAGAGCCCGACCCAGAGGCCCCTGCAGCCTCTCGGACACGGGGACGGGGAAGCCGGTAGGGGAGGGGGGGGGTGCGGCGTCAGAGTGAGTGAACAGGGAGGCTCTGGGGTCCTCTGGGTCGGGGTCCATGCTGCCCGTCTCACACAGCTCCCTCCACCTGCTCAGCAGCTGTGTCCGTGTGTCCGGTCCGAAGGGGCCCAGATAAGAGACGACTGCAGCCAGGAGGAGGGCGTCTCCTCGTAAGCAGCGATGATTTAGCTCCGCCTCCTGAGGGGGAATACAGAAATTAATCATTTAAATAGATTTTTTTTTTTCAAAATTAGAGCTACTGTAAGAAACTTTCATTCTCAGTTGATTTCTGATTTTGTAGTGTCTCTGAGCACCAGGTGGTGGTTCTGGCGCCCCCTGTGGACTAAAGAGGTAGTGTCTCTGAGCACCAGGTGGTGGTTCTGGCGCCCCCTGTGGACTAAAGAGGTAGTGTCTCTAAGCACCAGGTGGTGGTTCTGGCGCCCCCTGTGGACTAAAGAGGTAGTGTCTCTAAGCACCAGGTGGTGGTTCTGGCGCCCCCTGTGGACTAAAGAGGTAGTGTCTCTGAGCACCAGGTGGTGGTTCTGGCGCCCCCTGTGGACTAAAGAGGTAGTGTCTCTGAGCACCAGGTGGTGGTTCTCATTGTACTGCAGCAGGGTCTGACAGTCTGCCCTCTCAGTCCTGGTCCTGGTTCTCCCGGGGCCCCCTTCCCTCCAGCGGGTCCAGTAACATGGCTCGGGCCTCAGGGCCAGGATAATTTTCTCAATAACCCGTTTGGTATCGATGGAAACTATAAACTCCAAGCTTTTCTGATTCACGTAAAAGCACCACGACTCTACAGCTCGGGCTACCTTCAATGGAAGAGTTGGAAACCTTGTTCTGGGGTCTCGGTCGGATCAGTTCTGAGAATTTAGCACTTTAACTCTTGCTGATTTCTCGAGATGAACAACTCTAGTCTTTAAGAGTAACATATAGAAATAGTCAATCTCCTCTGTTTTCTTATGTCGGTCATAAAGAGGCATCGGGATTAAACAGGACCAGTTCCTGGTTTCAGTGATGTGTGAGTGTTACCTGGGCCGCGGCCCTCCAGGCTCTGACGTGAGTCTGCAGCTTCGCTGCAGCTGAAACAGCTTCTCCGTCTGCGCGC
The DNA here is from genome assembly GCA_016806645.1 of Ophiodon elongatus. Lineage (NCBI taxonomy): Eukaryota > Metazoa > Chordata > Actinopteri > Perciformes > Hexagrammidae > Ophiodon > Ophiodon elongatus. The sequence goes on along the minus strand of JACSYO010000393.1, from coordinate 89,645 downwards.
TCCGCCATGTGCAGCTCCAGAAGCTCCGCCTCCAGCTCCTGTCGGACCAGCTGCGGCTGAATCTCGAGTTCCTCCGCACGCTGCTTGGCCCGGTGCAGTTGGCCTATGGCCTCTTGGGCCTGCACCTCCAGCTGCCCCTCGACCACCAGGCGGTGCTGCATGCGGCACCACTCGTACACGGCCTGGACCCACCGGCACAGGGACTCGCAGGCTCTGCTCACCTCCGGCACCGACTCCGGAGCGAACGGGGGACTGTGGAGCATCGGGTGGAGCTGCTGCAGCTGCTCCTCTGTGACGCTGCGGCGGTCGAAGAACTCCAACTCCTACCGGAGACACCGCACATCAACAAGAAGGCCTCTTGTGCTGACGTGCACCGGGACTCAACCACTGAGCTCATGACGGGTAATGTTATCATCATCTCTCCACACCTGGTAAAAGTTGGACTGCCCCAGAAGCTGCCGGGCGCTCTCCCAGCCTGGTGGGCGGTGGAACAGCAGGCAGACGGCGTCCATGACCTTCACCACTCCGTCAGGTGGGTCTCTGTAGTGACGCACCTCCTCCAGGTCACACGGACTCAGGCAACGAAGGATCTTAAGGCCTAACAGGAAATCAGGTACCACCTAAAAGAGGATACGATTTAAAACGTGTAAAAGGTGTTTGTTTTGTGACTTATTATATTGTGGACGTTGATGAAACATGTGTTGACCTGTTTGTGGGTGTTATTAATGTCCTTCTCCAGCTCACGCAGCCTGTTCTCCTCGACCACACATTGCTGCCGGGCCTCCTGCAGCAGAGCCCTCTGACGATCAGCCGCTCTGAGGAGATCCTTCTGACGCTGCAGGAAGCACAACATACCATTTATGCAAATATATTCAAATTGCAATATTAATTGAGGTCCATATGTAGGGTTACTTTAGTCTCTTCTTTGTGGCAACTTGTGGAAGTTGCCACAACTCGTCTTTGTGGAAATTGTGTCAGTGAATACAGCTGCAGGCTGAACAGGATCTTGATCATCTCACCTGCTGAGTCTCAGCAACCTTCTCCTGCAGCCGGATGAAGTTCTGCCTGCGCTGCAGGGCGGTGCTGAGCAAGACCTCCCACTGAGAGAGAGCCCTGGCAGCTCTGAGGAATATACAGACGTTATGTAGTAGTGACACCAGTGTGTGTGTGTGTGTGTGTTTCTGTTTGGTTTTAAAAAAGACACAACAGCAGAAAAGTATATTTAACTGGTTCAGTCTGATAACATCTCAAACAGCTCTGAAACAAAAGCAACCTTTGTTTACTTTTGTTCAGGGTAAGAATTGTTGAGCAGCTGCTTTGGATTGGATATTCATTTTCAGGGTAGCTAACATTTCTTTATTTCTTGTAAGTACAGGTCACGTCATCACACGTAGCTGATGCTCATGAGTACGATACCTGTTGGCTTCGCTCTGCTGCTGGTTGTGCAGATGGTTGCTGAGGTAATCAAAGTTGGCGATGAACTCCATATAAGTGTGAGGGCTGAAGGGCTGAGCTCCTAGGAGGACGGAAGCATGCTGACATGCAGATTGATGGATTAATGCCATGGCCACGGACAGGCCGGCCTCCGAGCCTTCTCCCTCCACTAGATGAAGAGAACAAGGACGTGTCTTAGTGCAGCAGGGATGTAACACAGAGTGAGGACAGACTTACGTTGGTGGTGGGACTCACTTTTGTGGGAACTGGTTTTGAGGCATTGAGCAGCAACTTCCATTAAAGACTGGTTGGACCAAGGCTGGTAAACCTCCACACAGCTACTGAGGCTCAGGGCCTTGGTCAGTTGATCCTTGATCACAAAGGAGAAACAAAGTCATCCATTTATGTCTGCTATTGAAAATGATATGAGAAATATCACACATAGGACTACCAGGAGAACACCTATGGTTGTAGATCTGCATTCTCTCTCCTGACCACCAAGGGCCGACTCCTCTGGTTGTATAGAAGTCAAAGTTTCATGTGTTAAAGCTGCATTCTCTCTCCTGGCCACCAGGGGGCGACTCCTCTGGTTGTATAGAAGTCAAAGTTTCATATGTTAAAGCTGCATTCTCTCTCCTGACCACCATGGGCCGACTCCTCTGGTTGTATAGAAGTCAAAGCTTCATGTGTTAAAGCTGCATTCTCTCTCCTGACCACCAGGGGGCGACTCCTCTGGTTGTATAGAAGTCAAAGCTTCATGTGTTAAAGCTGCATTCTCTCTCCTGACCACCAGGGGGCGACTCCTCTGGTTGTATAGAAGTCAAAGCTTCACGTGTTAAAGCTGCATTCTCTCTCATGACCACCAGGGGGCGACTCCTCTGGTTGTATAGAAGTCAAAGCTTCACGTGTTAAAGCTGCATTCTCTCTCATGACCACCAGGGGGGGCGACTCCTCTGGTTGTATAGAAGTCTATAGAAAATGACTCTACTTCTCTCTGGATTTATTCCCTCAGTAAACATTGTAAACATGAGTTTATGTCTCAATCTCTAGTTTCAAGTCTTCTTCACTTCAAGAAATGCTTCTTTCTTTCTGTTGCTGATCTGAGCTCTGACTCAAAAACATAATACGATCCGAAACCATGAGTTTTATGATCCATTTGAACACAGATACACAGGGGTAGTAATTCAAATAAAATACATATTTACATGAAGTCCATGGGGTCCACCGTTGGCGGGCGTCTTTCTGCTGGTTGTCGTTGTGAAGGGAAGCAACAGGAACACGTGCACATTTCTGTGAATTTGGCTCAAGTAGCTTTTTTAAAAAAGAAACAGAATGAGAGATATAGAAATATTATTTCTTCAAACTTTTGCTGTTCAATTTTCTTATAAGCCCATCATTGTAAATGCACTACTACAGTATAAACAAGTGTAGTGATTAAGGGCTTCATCACAAGCACTTCACCTTTGGATGTCAGTAAATACACATCATGTCCTAATCTTTCAATACACAATTTGATGCGGCTGAAGCAGTTTAAATAAAGATTGCTTTTTATAATATTTGCTCAAACATGAGCCATACATGGTACAGATAGTCTGAATATATCAGGTTCATCTGTCTCCTCTTAGGCAGCGCTGATCAATTATGAATCACGATTCTGTGACTGCAGTCCCTATTTCTGGTCTCAAACATAAACTAAAACTAAACTAAAGCTAAACAGAAACTAAAATATGTTTCCGAACATGTTTGAGGCCAGAAATAGGGAATCCAGTAACAGAATCCTCGTCACTGATTGTACTAAATTACTAAAAAGAGGTAAAGGAACCTGATTGTTTCACAGATCGTCTGTCTCATGGACTTCAGTGACAGTATGAGCAAATATGATAAAAGGTTATTTTTATTACTTTCACTGTAAAATGACAACCAGCTGTTTCTAAATTGGGTGTGAATAAAGTGTCTCTCTAGCATGAGGGACAACAGATTCATGAGGGATCGTCCTCTCACCTCTCCAACATGAAGCTGTCCATCATGTGTCTTCTGGACCTTTTCCCAGCAGTCACTCTGGATACCCGCTCCCCCAGCTCCTCGTCCGTGTAGAGTCCCGGGTACGTTGGGTGAGCCATGGCCACCAACAGCTCTCCTCTGACGGACTGGCTGACTCCTTCATGGACCAGTACGATGGCGTTGCCTCCATCCTCTCTGGTTTGATTCCCGGCTTCTTTCAGGATGTCACGCAGCGTGTTCTCGTTACCCGGATGCACCTCCATCAGCCGGTAGCCCGCGAGATAGGCAGCTAAACGCACCGTGGTTTTACGGCCCGTGCCTCGGTCTGAGCCAATCAGCACGCCGTGACCTCTGGGTACTAGCAGCGCCCTGAGGACACGCAACAGTTGATGTACTCTGTGTCTGTGGACAACGCATCGGTCTGTAATGCTGTAGTTATCATCCACTTCCTGTCCTGCGTCTTCCTCTTGTCTGTGGACCAGTGCACACAGATCCTGCAGCAGAACATCCAGGTCTCTGGCCTGATAAGAAGCGCTACGACTAAAGGTGTGTTGCTGATTCATCGGGGCATTGGAGAGCTCAGGACCGTACACAAGCTCAGCCATGACGTCCTCCATATGCTGAAGAACCCGGGGTTGCAGAGGGTTCGTTTCAATGCTCGCCTCTGAGCAAATGTTTCCAGACAGAAGGGAAGGTCCAGTCGATGTGGGGCCTTCCTCCAGGTCTTGAGGCAGATTTAGTGGATCTAGACTCTGACCGGCTGCCTGAGTTGTTCCAAAGTGTGCTGTTGCCGTCTTGGCTATGAGGGACACCAGAGTTTTTCTTTCATCCTCTGAGCATAACCTGTCACCGAATGTACGTGTGCACTCGTGCATCCAGAGATGTGCTACATTAAGGACGGCTGCGGGAGGAAAGCCTGGCCGTGAATACTCCTCGTCCTGCAGGATCCCCGTGTTCGGGATGTCTGGCTGCCACAAGCACATCCCCCCAAACACCTTCTGAAGGTCATGATGGGAGAAGATGAAATGGGGCCTCTGCACAGTCGGCTGGAACCGGTCACATACTGCTCGGTAGAGATGTCCAGTAGCAGTGATGATGCGGCACACCATTTCCTCGCCGCTCTGCTCAAGGTGCGTGTCTTGGAGCCAGAATCTTAGCTGAGGAGAATGGATGGACAGTAAGACGTCCATGGATAGGCTGGGCAGCACGAAGATGGAGAACAGGCGCGAGAGCCTGGAGGACATCACGTTACCGGGGCGATTGCCCAATCCAAAGACAGAGCAGGTAGCCATGTAGCTGACGTTTCCAGCACTCAATGACTTGAAGTTGTAGGCGTCAAATGTTAGAATTTGTCCCATTGAAACACTCTGTCGTAGCGTCTCTAGAGCGGTTGACGTCTTCCCAAAGACATCTATCGACGGGAACAGAAACATTTATCTCGTAAAGCTTCACACAGTTCAAAATCATAATAGTTCTCAGAAAGGTACATTTTCCTACTCACCACATGGGGCTTCATGCAAATCGTCCACACAAAGAAGCAGTCCCAGCTGCTGGGTCCTGGAGCCCGGAGGGACCTCACGGTTCTTCTTGCAGCTGATGTTCCTCAGAATAGTGCGCAGCTCTCTGGAGCTCAGCGGACTGGCTGCTAGGTTAATGTGTGGCTTGTCAAAACTTAGCAAGGCTTTGCACAGAGTGGTTTTTCCAGAAGCCGGCTCTCCTACGAGCAGCACTGGCTGGTTGGCCTCCAGCATGAGCTTCAAGAGATAGGTATATCTCCAATACTACATGAATAGATTTAAGACACTTGTTAGGTTAAAACATTTAAATGCGGTGAGGACTACAGGTACTTTCACTATGTTCATGACAAACCTTGGGAGTGATGGAATTTGTCAGCAGTGTGTTCTTGGGGCAGATCTCGCTGTCGATGTTTAAAAAGTGTTCAAACACACTCTCTTCATCAGGAACCACAATTTTGTATCGACAAGTAAAGAGCACTTGGCGGGCTAGTGAGTCAAACTGTGGCTGGTGGCTAGAGTAAAAACACAAGAACACAAGAAGTAAAATGGTGACTGATTCATTTTGGGGGCTTTTTCTCAAATAAAAAAAGATTCGAACGATAACTGAATAAATGTGACCATAAAACAAGTTCCATAAAGATGCCGATGATCTCACCGAGGATGCAGATGTCCACTAAATCCCCAAATATAAGCCACCAGAAAAAGATCCCTGGGCATCAGTTCTTGTTTACTGTGAGGATCTGTGTCTGATGCTCTGGTTCTGTGTAGAAGTATATCTGGGGGAAGGATAAATATTAACAAAACTAAAGTTACTACTTTCACTAGTCTGTATGTTTACGGGGGTTATATGTTCATGCATTCTGGTTATACCTCTTCTGTCCATTTGTGGTATCAGCTCAGCTTTTTCCACTTCCTTCCCAAAATGCTGCAGGAGAGCACGTAGGATTCGAACAAACGACGTGATTTCTTGCAGTCCGTATGAGACGCTTTCAAGAGATTCTCCTTCAGTATGCACTGCAGAGTTTAAAGCCTTTTGCTGGAGCAAACTAAGCGTGCTGGAGAAAAGATCTTCGGCCAGACGATTCCACATTTTCAAGGTTCCTTGATCCAGTTTGTCTTCAAAGAAGAGAGCATCCATTTCACTCTTCCACGCGGCCTTCCACAGATCCGTAGCTGTGAGGTAAACAAGGCTGCAACGGGTCACTGCAGAGGGACTGGCGTCACGTAGGTCAGTGACCTCCATGAGTAGCTTTAGGTGTGATTGGGATGGCAGTGTTTCACTCGATGGTAGGCACAGGAAAGGGTCCTCAGGACTGCACATTGTAGTCAAGTAATCCAACCAGCCGGGGCACCCCATAGGATTCCCATCCATTACCAGCCATTTCACAGCTCTATGATCACTCTTCTTCTTCTTCGGTTCACGTTGTTCTGAATCTCTCAGCACCTTTGCAACAGCTCCGTCCTGCCATCCTCTCTTTTCACAGAAGAAGCCAAATACCTCTTCATGGGACATGGCATTAGGAAATAGCACCACAGTTTGGACAGAGCTCCAAGTCGAAGCAGGTATCTGTGGATCTGCCTGTCGGGTATCTCCTTCAGTGATATTGTCATTTTCATACAGATGTTCCACTGCCTTGGCAGCCAGATGATTGAGGGCTCCAGCTAGAACACAGTAACAGGTTGTCTTTCCACTACCTGATGGGCCTAGAAGCAGAACCGCTCGAGAGGACTTCATGGTCTGATAGAGTGTGAGAGCACTGCCAATTAGTTCGGCGTCAGAGTGAAACCGTTTCCTTTGTAATTCCTTTGTAACGGCATCTTTCAGTTGAATCTTTTCTTCTTCCTCAATGTACTGCTGGAAAAGAGGAAACTGGCATGCCATAGGGAATGTGTCCCTGAAAACGACTTGGAACTGTGAGGCTTTCTTGTGCTCATAAAGGACAGGTAAGAAGACCGAAAGAACGGCTTTGACGATGGCTGTCTCCTCCATTAATCCCTGTACAATTGAAAAGTGAGAACGGCAACACCTGGAAGGCTTTTCAGTTTCTTTTCCATCCTTTCCAACAACTCTGGCACTCACACATTGTGAAGGCGCAAGATCAGCTTGTTCTGCGACCGCTCCTTTAGCCTGGAGTGAAATTTCTCGTTCTCTTACACTTTGTTGTAAGTGTATTTCAGAGGCGGAGATGATCTTTTGCAAGACAACCAGGTAGCAGCTCTGGTGGTCAGAGAGGAAACCAGGCAGACAGAGGGAATCCTCAGCCAGGCCGATGAGGGCCACCAGACGTCGACTTAAAGACGTGGCCTCTGAGAAACCGATGGAAGTCAGCATTACTTCTGCAATGATCCTGTAATCTGGATGGGTTAATGCAATGGGTCTGGTGGCACATCGCAGACTCTCTGGAACCTCAGACGCATTCCCCTTCGATGAGATGAGAACACATCCGTAGCTTAGCCTGGTAGAAACGCTTTTACCGGCAAGTACCATGTGACATTCTGAATCAATGTTTGTGCAACCTGAGACCCCATCGGCAGTCCTGTTCTCTGGCTCCTTATTCACTCTCTGATTCGTATCTCTTGTTAACTTAGAGAAGGACTGGTTGATGTCTACTAGATGCTGCCCCAGTAATGATAGGACCCCTTGGGTTAGTAAGTCCGCAGAGTCTAGCAGAAGCCATGCTCCAGTCTGGAGGGCGCCCAACAGCATCCGCTGAACAACACCAGCTCTCGTGCTTGGGCAACATTGCATATTGACAACCTGACGCCCTAACGCTTTTCCTAACTGGACCACAGTCATTTTCTTTCCAGACATGCAGGGTCCACTCACAAACCCACATTTGTAGCTTGTTAGAGCCAGCAGAATCCCGAGTATCGCCCGATCTGTGGACGGAGTATGCACCATCACCCAATCTTCTGGACCAAAATACTCATAATCATATTGGAGTTGATGGCCCAAAACATCCACGTAACATGATGGATCATCACTGCCAGCTAGACTCCAATCGTCTGAGTTTATATGGTACTTCATCAAACTTAGCCACTCAAAAGACGACTCCAGCACACATTGTACCTCCATGAGTCGAGACAGCTGCTGTGCATGCTTCATAGTTTGTTGCACTAAAGCACAAAAACACGTCATCGTGTACTTAGAAACCAGAGATTCACGTTTAGCCCCTGTGACTTCCTCCCTTATGGAACGGCCTAAGGTCTTCAGTTTTGCAGCGTTGTATGCCTTTATGTTGCTCAACTTCACTGGGTTTGATTCTCGGAAAGCTTGGAGGACAGCCTTGGACCAAACTGTCTCCTCAGCCACCAGCAGGCACTGAAGAGGATATGCAGACAGCAGATCCAGCACAGGTAGTACCATTTTCCTCCTTTCAACACGGTGGCACCGGATGTCTCCGACTTTCTTATCACATGCCAAATCTTGACTGGATGGTTCAAGCTGGTTTCGGACAATAGCACATTGTTTCATGTGTTGTACCATGGTCAACTTTAACTGTTTCTCAAAGACATAGAGCCAAACCAAGGCATTGAGATTTGGTTCCAAAGGAGACGTAAAGGTAATGTGCTCCTGGAGGCTGCCAAAGACTCCCAGCACCTTCATCTGTCTGGGGCTTTGAGAAGTAGCCCCACAGCTCTTTGCACCTCTTACATTAGACGACATTTCACGATCCACTTCGAGCCAACGAATCCCTTTAAAGCATTTGCGCACAAAGAGTTGCAATGTGAAAGGCGTTGGGTGAAAGGAGAGTAGTTGGATCACTTCCCTCTCACTCAAGAACCAGAGTCTTGGAAACTGTTTACAGAGGGACTCCAGGAGATCCACCATCTGGTTGGAAATGGCCTCCATTGTAGACAGACCATCGATGAGAATCTGGCGGAGGCTGTCACCATGGAATCTGTCATTTGTCTTCTTGGATTGAACAACGTTCAACACATAAGGGTCCCTTGATATAGTGAGTATCATTTCCTTAAATGTCTTGTCAACTGGTTGGAATCGCTCCAGCTATGAAAGAAAAAAAAAAAAAACATTTATCTGACATATCCACAGATATACCAGTTTCATGCATGTTTGATGCAAAGGGGACATACCAGATCCACTCTCTGAACACTGAAGCATGTTTCATTGAACATCTTGGTCAGGAAGGCCCACACTTGCTGGTATCTCTCAAATAAACAAAGTAGCTTCCCTGTTAATATTGAAAGGGAAAGTAAAAGGCAAAACAATATTCATATTTTTTTCAAAATTTTCAAAATCTTCCTTCCTTTCTTTTTTTTTATATCCACCTTACCAAGATCTTGCAGTGATTGCATCCAATCTTCCATCTGCGGCCGGAAATCAACACTGTGTGGGGACGTCAACATGGTGGACAGAACCATCAGATCGTTCTCTAGCTCAGCAAAGTGCCTTTCCAGACCTGAGGGAGAAAACCACAGACTGTATAGAAGACGTGGACGTAGTAGCTGCTTACATATCTGTATTGTTAATTTGCTAGCTTGTTATTCAGTCTCACCGATGATGATGATGAATCTTGCATCATTCCAGGAGTGTTGGTGGGCAGTTTGGAGATCTGAGACTGTGCCCTCCGGAGGCTTCTCTGTCTCTGTTAACCCATGTTGTGACTCTCCAGGCTGCCAAACAGGCAGAGTGAATCTACCCCGCTGGAAGAGTCTGCCTTTCCATCCCCGTCGAAGCTTCTGGAAGGCCTGCTCCATGTTGCACTCCACCTGTGCATCCCTACATACCTAAAAAAATAATCAAGTAACAGGTCTTAGTAGCATATCAGGACAGAGTGTCGTTTACTGAGCCTGTTTTCAACTGCAGATATATATTATTATATTATTATAACAGCCCGATGTGTAACGTCTGTCCTGCTCTCACCTTGGTAATTAGTTTCTTGTCAAGTTGTTGAGACATCAGTTGAGAAACAGTCACCTTCTTCTCTGGGACATACAGTTGGCCCATGCCTGTCAGATGGAATGCATTTTGATTATTTTAGATGTGCTGTGGTTGCATGCAAGTGTTACATTCAACAGGTCCTCGTACAGCAGCTCGTAGGATATCCTACAAAAACGTTATTTCTCATATTTAATGCACATGAAGCTTTGACTTCTATACAACCAGAGGAGTCGCCCCCTGGTGGTCAGGAGAGAGAATGCAGCTTTAAGACACTTCAGAACCAGAGGTTGCCACCTCGTTGTATCAGATTAAGAGCGCATTAGTACAAAGAGTAAATGAGAACAACTTGGTTACAATATGGGCAAAGAGTCTGACCTTCGAAAATGTCTTTCCAGTGCCTGTGTTTGAGGTTGGGGCTCTGCAGCTCGGCTAAGACAGCAACCTGACAGCTTAAGCTTTCCAGGATCCCTGAAGTCTCCTGCAGCACTGCATCATGGGTAGGTATGATACTTGTTAGAGACAGAGCTCGCTCCTTCCACTTAAGAATATTCTCTTGAGCTTGTGACACCACAACCTGACAGAAAAATAAATAGAGATTTTATTGTTTTAACTCACATCAACTTGAGATAGCCTGAGCTTTCCAAAAGTCCAGCTCTTAACGTCAACAGTACTTTTTCTCTCCAAAGAAATAAAAGGCAATCAATAAAGGAGAGTAAATTCAAGATCAAGTAACTTGTAACACAGATTAGTTCTACATGTGTCATCACCATGAGTTCATATGAATAATGACCTCCTTGTGGAACATGTTTCACCACCGTGTCAATAAGAGAGAGGTTGCTGTGACATGTTACCTCACTGAGTAGCAGCGGTTTCCATTGGTCCATCCAGGCTGTGTACTCAGCTCTCAGCTCCCACAACTCAAAACGGGCTCCGACCTTCTGAACATCTGTCGTCAACATGGTCAAATCCATTGGATGTTCTAATGAGAGGCAAAGAAATATAACGTCTCATAAGAATGGGATTCTTGTAAATACCTAAACTGTATCTTTCATAATTGTTGTAAGACCACAACCAGCAAGTCTTTTTATTAAATACATCTTCCACTGATCAAAGCTTAAAAATACAATGGAAATCATTTACATGCATAACTGGTCTCACCGTGCAGGTCTTGACTCTTCCTGCTGAGTTGTTGCAGCTTTGCAATGAGGCCGTGCACGTGCACACACATGTAGTTCAGTTCAGATGCCAAGTCTTTAGCGTCCTGTGTCGGGTCGAGGAAGCGTCCGGACGTCGCTTTAGAGACCATTCCGTTAAGGTCAGAGGTCAAAACTGAGAACATGGTGTCCAACGCGTTCGCCATCGAGGGAAGACGGCTGCACACGACGTCTTCTGCTCGCTTCAAAACGGGAATAAAGCAATTCCACGTGGCCAGCATCTAAATATAGAGGAACACTGCACTGTGAGAAAAAAGGTGGCGGTAAAACCACTGAAATGTTGCATGAAACAGAGTTGCCCAACTTGTAATGTGGTTATTTAGGAGCATCACTTTCTCCATTATGCTCACAAACCTTTTCTTCCAAAGCCACTTCCTGTTCAGTCAACTTCCTGTAGTTCCTGCTCACCGCGTCCTGGAGGGAGTGAATGTAGTCCACACGTTGCTGCGTGTCGGTCAACGACTTCACAGACTCCCTCGTCTGAAACAACCAGACAGATTCAGCGTTTCATATGTTTATCGTGGCTTATGAACGACGTTGAGTCGGTGGTGTACAGTCGGATGTATCTCTTGGCCCTGAGGCCCGAACACGATGGAGCTTCCATGTTGTTGGTTGTTTAACCGAACGTTTTCGGTGCTCGGTGAGTTCCGGGTTAATCAGAACCTTAAATAAAGTGACGGGAACGAATCATTATTTCCTTCTGAAAAGACCTTTGTGCGTGAACAGGGTTTAAACAGGTTAGGCACAGCGGGGCGTAGTACAGCTGGTCTGGTCTCAGCTGGGTGGCATTACGCTGCAGAGGGATGGAACTGGAGTTTGGGACTTTTACATAATATAGATGACGGTCACATCCGCACCGTGCTGATCATTCCTCCCCAGCAGGGAAAGCTCCAGGTACTAGTCACTACACCGGTGTCGTGGTGTCTCCTGCTCCGGTGCACAGCGAGGCCTTCGGTTGAGTAGAACACAACCAAACCACAAAGTCTCCCTGTGACGTGAGACGACATCTGGAAGGTTTTTAACAACTCATCACCACAAGTGCACCAAACAAGCGGCGTAATGCACTTTGCATCACCTGGTCGCTCCCCGTGAAGGAATCTGAACTCAGAACACTCGGACAAGACAAAGCACTTGGGATGAATAATTAAATTAAAGTGAAAGTGGAAGACTCACAGGATCTGAATCTTCCATCTACCAAGCGTGTAGAAGTAAAGTAAGTAAACTAGACTTCTTATGAGACCTTTGTGGGCTGTTTTATGTCTTCTGCATAACCAGTATTCATCTTTATGTTCTATGCTTCTCTTCTTTGAGGCTTTTGTTTGTCATGCAGGTGTACGAGGAGCTTCTTTACCACGAGAGCGTACGTGGAGAGGTCGTGAGGGTCTCGGGGGTCCGTCTGGAGTTTAGCAGCAGTCTTCTCCAAGAGGGACACGAGGCGTTCAGAAAGCAGCTCCACCTGCTCCACCAGCTGCTGGAGCACCGCCTCCTCCACGCGCCTCAGCTGTTGCTCTTTTTAAAACAAACACTCAGAGAATCAGAGCACTAAAGTATTTAAGAGTCTTCATGGCTTCAGAGAGGAACCTACCGAGACCTTCCTTCAGGCGGGAGCACTGGATGAGGAACATCTGGTTGGAGGTGCAGAGTGAGGAGGGCACAGCGTGGACTCTGTGGGTCCAGCGGCGCACCGTCTCCACCTGCTGCTCGTACTCTGAAGCCGGCCGGCCCTCCAGAGAGGCTCTGCTCCACTGGAGGAGGAACCCACGGACGTCCAGCAGCCACGAGTAGCTCTCACACAGCCGCTGGGCCTGGAGTCCGGCCTCCTGCCCGAGAAGAGGAGGCGTGAACATTATTAACACGACTGATGATGAAGCGTTAACCCTTCGCCTGCATGTGGGTCAGAAAGTCTTGCCTGCATGATCTCGGCCTGCTCTCGCTCCACTCGCGTGGTGACGTCATCGGTGCCGATCTGCCACTGCAGCTGCGTCTGGAGGAGCGGATCGTAGCAGACCTGCACCCGGTCGCCCCCGTGCACCTGGTCACCCTGCACCCTGTCGCCCTGCACCCGGTCACCCTGCACCCGGTCGCCCTGCACCCGGTCACCCTGCACCCGGTCGCCCCAGTGCACCCGGTCGCCTCCGTGCACCCGGTCGCCCCCGTGCACCCGGTCGCCTCCGTGCACCCGGTCGCCCCCGTGCACCCGGTCGCCCTGCACCCGGTCGCCCCCGTGCACCCGGTCGCCCCCGTGCACCCGGTCGCCCCCGTGCACCCGGTCGCCCCCGTGCACCCGGTCGCCCTGCACCCGGTCGCCCCCGTGCACCTGCACCGGGAGCAGGGTCGCTTCAGGCAGCAGCCGGCGGGCCGACACGTCTCTGAGCGACCGCGAGCAGCAGAACATTCTGCGGCCGGGCTCTCCATCCTGGTTCTCCTCCTCTCCTGAGAATCAACACACATCAGAATCATCTGTTCACTAAACAAACAAGCGTGCGGCTACAGATGCATTATCTCTCGTCACCTGCAGGGGGCCGTACCTGTAAGAACAGGATGCTCCACACCGAGGTCAGAGGTTAAATCCTGAGCTGAGTCGGAGGTGAAGAAACTGTCGCTGATCTCCAGGAAGAATCCACAGGTCACACACATCTACCGGAGGAGGAGGAGGAGGAGGAGGAGGAGGGAGGAGGAGGAGGAGGAGGAGGAGGAGGAGGAGAGAGGAAGAGGGAGGAGGGGAGAGGAGAGGAGAGGGGGGGAGAGGAGGACAGAGGAGGAGAGAGGAGGAGAGACGAGGGGAGAGGAGGACAGAGGAGGAGAGAGGAGGGGAGAGGAGGACGTGTGAGATCACAATGAAGAATAAAATAAAGAAGCTCGAACAACATCGTTCCATAAAAACAGATTTTCTTATATTTTCAAACACGTCAAGATGAGTTTGAGTAAAAGTAAAAGTTATATTTAAGGTGCAGCTGAGTTCTGGTGCTGAGACCATGAGGTCATGAGACCATGAGGTCATGAGACCATGAGGTCATAAGGTCATGAGACCATGAGGTCATAAGGTCATGATGTCATGAGACCATGAGGTCATGAGGTCATAAGGTCATGAGACCATGAGGTCATAAGGTCATGATGTCATGATACCATGAGGTCATGAAACCATGAGGTCATAAGGTCATGAGGTCATGAGACCATGAGGTCATAAGGTCATGAGACCATGAGGTCATAAGGTCATGAGACAATGAGGTCATGAAACCATGAGGTCATAAGGTCATGATGTCATGAGACCATGAGGTCATGAGGTCATAAGGTCATGAGACCATGAGGTCATGAAACCATGAGGTCATAAGGTCATGATGTCATGAGACCATGAGGTCATAAGGTCATGAGGTCATAAGGTCATGAGGTCATGAGACTATAAGGTCATAGCATGAGTCATGAGCATCATAGGTCATGAGGTCATAAGGTCATGAGGTCATGAGACTATAGGTCATGAGACCATGAGGTCATGAGGTCATAAGGTCATGAGGTGTAGATGGACCAGTGAAGCTTTAGGTCACCGCGATGTGTTCTTATAGGTTTGAGAGGTTTATGGACCTCAAAGGGCCCTTCAGATGTCAGGCATCTAGTCGAGCGCCACCTAGTGGTGAGAGCGTACGTCTCGGTGTGAGGAGCGGGAACCTGTACAAACCAAGACTTTAAAACCAAATGTAATTCTGCAATAAAGTAAAAGCAGTCTGCAATGAACACAACATATTAAATATTAATCCTACATACTTACTGAAAATGATGTAGAGAAAATGTAATATAATGTATCACAAGTATATCTGAGGCCTTACGTCTGTGCAGAGTGATTCTGACTTCATCACATTTAAATGTGTTTTAGTAATCCAGTCAGACTTTTAGAAAAATGAAATATCATCTTATAGCTTCTTACAGATTGTCACAAAAATGAAGCCGGTTACCAGAAACATTAAAACTATCACGCTGAGAGTTACCTGAACTAGAGAGTCTCCGGCCGTCAGCAGAGCTTCACTCACAGCTTCCTGGAACAGGTGAGTGGGCGGGTCCAGCGCCAGGTGAGTGGGCGGGTCCAGCGCCAGAGGACCAATGGCACTGAAGCACAGCTCCGTGAGGAAGAGACACTGATGAAGGTTCTGCCTCTGAGGAACACAAACACAGGAGAGCATCCTTTAATCACCTGGTTCACCAGGAGGTTCTGCCTCCTGTGTTTTAATAAGACCAGGAGGACCCGGCTACGAGGGGTTCTGCCTCCTGTGTTTTAATAAGACCAGGAGGACCCGGCTACGAGGGGGAGGTAACCAGCGCTCTCCTGTCACCTTCACCACGCCGCTGAGGAAAGACGCGGCGTCCCGCTGGACGGCCGTGACGAGGCTCTGCAGAGTCATCCGGTCCACGAGGGCGGCGAAGCGGCCCAGCTTCCTCAGGACGCCTTCATACCGGGTCGCCTCCGCCTGCAGCCGGCGCCGGTGAGCCAGGTGGAGGTGGATGGGCTGGTCCCACACGTCCGGGATCCTCTTTGAATATTCCAGGTGCAGCTGCAGCTGCTGGTGAGCCTGGAGGCTGTGCTCCGTCACCTGGGGGAGAACACCATCAGCTCCATCAGGGGCACGTTTAGAATCAGACATGACGCCTCCCAGACGTCTCTCATTGCTGTGTCTGTAATGTATTTATGTATTTGTGGTATTGTGATGTAGTGTTGTACTACGGTGTCGTACTGATGATATTAGGCCGATCATATTAACCTGCTCAGGGACGCGTCTCTAGATAACTCACATAACGCACGTTTACGTTGAGCTGGAAACTGAAATGTGGATAAATGTGCTCAATCACTGGTAAACAAATAAATACATAAATAAATAAACAGATAGAAACTGAGCGCCCATCTATTCCGTCTGTCGAACGCTTTCATTAAACCCATTCTTCACCCCTGAACCCCGGCTTGAGGTTGTCATGGTAACGTATTCAAACGCGTGGTTACCGCGGTGAGGGTGGCGGCGCGGTGCCGTGATAACTTCTCCAGCGTCTGCAGAGCCTCCTGCTTCCGGGTCCCCAGGAGGCTCCTGAGCTCCGGCAGGGTGAAGGTTCTGGACCCGTCCTGGGGCAGCCGGCGGGTCTCCTTCACCTCTTCAAGCACCCTGGAGGAGAAAAGATGGAGAGTCACGAGGTTACAGCTCACAGCCCGAGGCCCGGTGGCCCCGAGGCCCGGAGGCCCGGAGGCTCCGGAGGCCCCAGAGGCCCGGAGGCCCGGAGGCCGTGGGGCCAGTGGCCCCGGAGGCCCCGAGGCCTCGGAGGCCCGGAGGCCCGGAGGCCCGGAGGCCCGGAGGCTCCGGAGGCCCCAGAGGCCCGGAGGCCCGGAGGCCGTGGGGCCCGGAGGCCCCGGAGGCCCCGAAGCCTTGGAGGCCCGGAGGCTCCGGAGGCCCGGTGGTCCGGTGGCCCCGAGGCCCGGAGGCCGTGGGGCCCGGAGGCCTGGTGGTCCTGAGGCCCCGAGGCCCGGAGGTGCCCGGTGGCCCCGATGCGCCGGAGGACCCGAGGCTCCGAGGACCCGAGGCTCCGAGGCTCCGGAGGCCCGTAGGCCCCCGAGGCCCCAAGACTCAGGCTCCGGAGGCCCTGAGGTCCGGATCCTTTCGGCCCCAAGCGACTCACCCGCTGAGGAGCAGCAGGGCCTCCCTGAACTGAGGCACGCAGAGGAGCAGCGCCTCCTGCAGGTCACCACGTCTCCGCTGGAACACCGTCTGACGAACGTTTCTTTGCCACCTGGCATTTAAAAAAAACACCAATCAAGAGAGAGCGTGAAATACAACCAACCGAAGAACAGCTGTAGAGCAACGAGTCTGTTACTTCATTACAGTTCTTCAATCAATCGCCAACTATTTTGATAGTTTAATACTTTAAGAAAAGAAAAAGTGTCTTTCTTTCCTTCTCAGGACCGTAGTCAGAGTGAATCTCTACGGTCTACAAAACAAGACGTCATCTTGACATTTTATAAACCGAACAACAAACAGATTAATCTGGAAGATACTCGACAGATTCATGAAGATGACTACTGGTTGCTGGTTGCTGGTTGCTGGTTGCTGGTTGCTCACCGGGTGAAAGCTTTCCGCAGTCTGAAGTCCCTGAAAAAGGGGATTTCCTGCAACGCTCTCCAGGACGCAGACTCCCTGTGCCAGTCTGCCAGGCTGAGCAGGGCCCCGGGGCCCCCCCCCCTCACGTGGGGCAGGGCCCCGGGGCCCCCCCCCCTCACGTGGAGCACGGCCCCGGGGGAGAAGACGTAGTGCTCGGGACCGGCCTCGCTGGAGCGGACCACCTGCAGGTCGTAGGGTCTGGAGACGAGGAGGACACGTCATGTGATGGACTGTCATGGAGTCTGAAGGCAGTGAGCTTCTCACCGTGTACCTGTAGGAGGCGCCCTCCACTTCCTTCAGGTAATAGAGCTCAAACTCTCCCGGGTCTCTCCGGGCCAGGATGTGGACGACCTCGGTGCCCGTGAGAGGAACCTCACTGGTTGTGTTTCCATCCTCACGCGGCGCCTCGTTCTCTGTGAGGCTGAACAGAGAGGACAGCGTGTGTGTGAGCTCGTCCAGGTCCCCGTAACGTACTGATAGAAAACCCGTGTGTGATGGATCACAGTGTACCTGCGTGTCCTCTCATCAGCAGGCCTCATCGGGACGTGGACCCCCAGGGCTGAGGCCCCTTCTGGTCCTGTGGCTCTCCCGGGTCCCCCTCGGGCGCCCAGACGGGGGAGCCCCCCCCCCGACCGTCTGTCGGAGGGGAAGAGGGCCCTCCGACCGCCCAGAGGCCCGCTCACGGGGCGCAGGGCCGGCAACGTGGCCTCAGAGGAGCAGCGGGCCTTCCTCTTGCCCCCGGGGCCCGGCCCCCCGCGGGGCCTCTGCTCTGGAGCGGACATGCTTTAGGGACCAGGACTTTGCCTGTGAGAGCGGGGGTCGTCACCACGGCACGCTGCAACAATCCTGTGTTGCTGAGCAACCGCACCTGGCAACAGGGAGGAGACGCACCTGAAGCCAGAGCTCTGAATCCTGGGTTATTAAATACAGAACGATCAGTGTAATGGCATAAAAACATCATCTGCCCTCTAAATGAGCTTTATGTATTATTATACGTATCTATGACTCATCTGACCCTCTCATTATTACTTTATTTATGAAGCTAATTCACCTGCAGCGTTTAGACTCAGCAGGTCACGTTAAAACTAAACTATGAATCTTAAACACTCTGTAAACATTAACTTACATTTAGTCTCAACTAGCAGTCGTTCAACACTTCACTCAAATATCTTTAATATGAATTAAATCATATTAACGTGATGTTGACAGTTAAATACGGAACTTTACTTTATCAACCGACGATACTCAAAGTTCAGTTTAACGAGCAAAACCCGTTTACTGCTCGTTAAAGTTGCCTCCTGACGTCATAGGTTGACTCTAGCTGACGTTAAGTTGCCTCATGACGTCATAGGTTGACTCTAGCTGACGTTAACGTTACCTCCTGACGTCATAGGTTGACTCTAGCTGACGTTAAGTTGCCTCATGACGTCATAGGTTGACTCTAGCTGACGTTAACGTTACCTCCTGACGTCATAGGTTGACTCTAGCTGACGTTAACGTTACCTCCTGACGTCATAGGTTGACTCTAGCTGACGTTAACGTTACCTCATGACGTCACACAACGTGCCGCGTGACGCAGTAACGGCTCGTTCCTCAGCTCCAGACAGAAGGTAGTTTCTGAAGTTGCAGGAAACCTTTAAACCGACTAACTCGGCGACGACAACGAGGAGAACAAACAACTTAACTTTCTCACCTGTCTGAGGGGAAGTTGTCCGCGTAACCGCGGAGACGGCCGGTTGCCGCGGTGACGCGCAGCAACGCCGGCTGAAGGTCGAGTCCAGAAATGATTTGTTTATCTCCGAGAGACGAGTTCCACAGCAGATCACCGTGTTTGTGTCTAGACTTATTATGATTATTATTATTATAATAATCATAATAAGCTTTATTTATAGACTTATTATGATTATTATTACTATAATAAACTTTATTTATGGAGCACTTTTAGTCCCGGGAAAGACACGCGTGTCCTCCGGACAGTTATTGCGCAACTCTCCTCTTTAAATTACACACTTGACACTTTAATAACATACTTGTCTTAATGTACTCTTTATTTGTTTGTTTGTTTATCATATTCTTACATTTCTATAGTTAATTTAATTTAATATTATTCTCTTCTATTTTATTTATTGTGCTTTTTTCTTATTATTCTATTCTATTTTGTACATATTGTGCTTTTTTTAAATATATTTTATTGCTTACCTGTATGTATAAATGCTGCTGTAGTGAAAAAATGTCCCCTTGTGGGATTAATAAAGTAACTAACTATCTATCTATTTATCTTTATTGTACATTTTTATATTTTTAAATCATGTATTTTACTATTGTGCATCCTCAGCTCTAACATACTAAATAAACCGTTTCTGATACAAGACATGAAGCTCAAAGAGCTTTTAAATACAAAAATAAATAAAAACATAAACAGACGATAAAGATTTTGGAGCCTCGTGTTGGTTTGAGCTCAAGAGATATTTTAAACTAGATTATTTTATAAACACATGATTAAAAACAAGATTACGGATGATTGGAGCACTGGATGACGATTCTTTGGTTTGTTTTCAGTCTGTTGTCTTTTGTGTGATTTTTGTTGTTGTTGTTGTTTTTGTTTTTATGTGGTGCATATGGTAAACTTTAACGCCGCCATCTTGGTAAAATCAATGATTACCCTGGATAAATATAGGATACATAAAAATAAAAATAAGAGAAAATAAAAATACAGTAGATGATCAAATTTAAAGTGAAAGTTAAATAGAAATAAAAAAACATGACATGAAAACATGAAAAATAACATGAAAATAAGATAAAATAATAATAAGCCAAATTAAAGAGGTTTAAGATGTTCATCTCTTGCATCTCTTATAGCTCACGGTGGGATAGTCCATCATTTTAGAGCATAATAAATAAATAGAATGAGTTTGTGTTGGATTATAAAATCAGTAATATCTGAACCTCTTTCAAACGTTGTTGACTTGTTAAACTGAATAATCAATGATATTAATAAATAATCATAGAGGAGTCATTGAAACACAACCAACCACAACAATAATAATAATAATAATAATAATAATAATAATTGACCCTCCACTGACCTGTAGAGAGTTTAAAATTGGATTCGGACCTCTTAAAGAACGAGGCCCAGCCTCTGAACGTACCCATCAAGAAGTCCAGTACGATCATGTCCATGAAGTCCACCAGTCGGGTCCCTCTGTCGAACGGAGGGGTCTTCATCACCGTGGAGCAGTAGTCTGCTTCTGTCTCCCACCTGAAGCACAGATACATCCAATAATAATCACCTGACGCACAGATACATCCAATAATAATCACCTGAAGCACAGATACATCCAATAATAATCACCTGACGCACAGATACATCCAATAATAATCACCTGACGCACAGATACATCCAATAATAATCACCTGACGCACAGATACATCCAATAATAATCACCTGATGCACAGATACATCCAATAATAATCACCTGAAGCACAGATACATCCAATAATAATCACCTGACGCACAGATACATCCAATAATAATCACCTGACGCACAGATACATCCAATAATAATCACCTGATGCACAGATACATCCAATAATAATCTTTGACCCTCAGACCCTCAGACCCTTTGACCTTTGACCCTCACTTTGCCAGCTTGCTGCGGCTGTAGGAGCGTCTCCATGGTGATCTCCAGGACCTGCGGGCCTCCAGGGCGACGTCGGGCAGCATCACGGCCAGAGAGGCCTCCAGGCGTCTGGGGCGGCCGCACACAGCGTGCTCCGTGGAGCAGTAGTAGGAACACTGGCCAGAGAAACACACACTGCCCACTAGGGGGAGCCAGAGGAGCACAGAGAGAGAGGGGGGGGGCAGAGGAGCACAGAGAGAGGGGGGGCAGAGGAGCACAGAGAGAGAGGGGGGGGGCAGAGGAGCACAGAGAGAGAAGGGGGGCAGAAGAGCACAGAGAGAGAGGGGGGGCAGAGGAGCACAGAGAGAGAGGGGGGGGGCAGAGGAGCACAGAGAGAGAAGGGGGCAGGAGCACAGAGAGAGAGGGGGGGCAGAGGAGCACAGAGCGAGAGGGGGGCAGAGGGCACAGAGCGAGAGGGGGGGGGGGGAGAGGAGCACAGAGCGAGAGAGAGAGAGAGAGAGAGACAAATTGGTGGGTGTACTGGGGCAGTGGGTGGGGGGATGGGGGTAATGAGGGGGGGGGGTAATGAGGGGGGGGTAGTGGGGGGGGGTAGTGGAGACGTACCGGGGGAGTTGAAGAAGGTCCGGGCCAGCTTGCGGTCGGTGGTGACGTCTCTGATCTCCGACACCACGTCCACCAGCCTCCCCACCACCGGGGGGATCCTCCTGTAGCCCAGAACCCTGCAGGGGACACGGCGTGAGGACGGGGGAGAAGAAGAGGTGGAGGTCCTCCTGGAGGACTGACTCCACCTGGGGACTGACTCCACCTGGGGACTGACTCCACCTGGGGACTGACTCCACCTGAGGACTGACTCCACCTGTGGACTGACTCCACCTGAGGACTGACTCCACCTGTGGACTGACTCCACCTGTGGACTGACTCCACCTGAGGACTGACTCCACCTGAGGACTGACTCCACCTGGTGCACCGTTACCTGTCCAGGTGGAACGCAGCGATCTCTGCGTTGTGTCTCTCGAAGTCTGAGAAGTAGTAGAGGTTGAGGTTGGTTTCTTCATCTCTCTCCTGCCTGCAGAGGAGAGGCAATAATAATAATAATAATAATAATAATAATAATAATAATAATAATAATAATAATAACACAAACACATGTTCTTCAGAGAGCAGCCGCAGTAGAAGGAGATGACTGATCTCAGAGAAACAAGTCTTTACAATTTCTTTGCTCGTTATGTAATTTTAGTTTTGTTTAAAAAGGTATAATATAATTTAACTGCTTTGTTTATATTGTCATTGCTTTCACTGTTTCTGTTTTTACAATGTAAAATGCCTTTGAGTACCTTTTAAAGCATTATACAAAATAAATGCATCATTATTATTAGAAAATATATTCTTTTTGTTTCCTTATTATTATTATTGTTATTATTATTATTGTTTTTCATGTTATTGTTATTATTACTAATAGGACTCAGGACTCGGGACTCGGGACTCGGGACTCACCTCATGGGTTTGAACAAAGCTTGTCCGTAGTTGGGAAACGACATCGTCAGCTTCAGCTGCGTCCCTCCAGACTTCTGCACTGAAAACCAGCACTGAGAATGTTTCCATGGCAACAAAAGGCACACAGTGAACACACAAACAGGCACACACACACACACACACACACACACACACACACACACACACACACACACACACACACACACACACCTTCACCATATGATGTAATACAGTTTATTATCAGACACATGAGACACAATAAGCTTATATTTCTATGTTCATTCATGTTTGTTTATATCACAGCAACAATATGTTGTTGCTCATCATTGAAATATCCCTGTGAAAAAATAAAAACATAAAAGATACATTTAGCACTTGTATACAGTAAAATATTTAATATTTTCCTTCATAACGAAACAACAGTGGCTTTATGTAGACGAGCTCTGGAGATGAATGTATGTGTCGGTTATGATCAGGACTGAAGTTGGTTGAAAGATTTAGTGAAAGTGAAAAATAATATGAATATAAATGTTATGACTCTCTAACAACATCAACTTCTTTTAAATTGAGGCTCGATGGTTAAACCACTTCTTTTTTATATCTGCAACAGGAATCTTAAAAGTATAAAATATGAGGCCCTGAGCTCTGAAATGAGTTGCTCAAGGCCTGTTGACGCGAGGCGCAACATTCCTATCAACTCACAAACCAGACAACACATCCTGAGTTTAATCCCTCAGGGTTTTCTTTGATGACAACATGTAGTTATGTTATGATTTGTATTTGCTGTGGTATTATTATTATTATCACACTGTGTTGATCACTAACCATCATCCAGAAGATGTTTCTCCAAACCAAAGCCCGGATTATAACCCTGAACCTTAAAAGCACATGAGAGTGTCCTCATCAAGCACAATGTCCAACAACAACAACAACAACAACAACAACAACAGCAACAACAACAACGCTGTCAGAGGTCCGTCCTCACGAGTTAAACCCAGACCAACAAACAGAACATAAGAGAGTGGAGGTTGGTGAGGAGAAACGGGTTTTACGTGGCTCGTGTGTTCTCGACCCGTCCTCCGCTGAGCCTCAAAGCTTCAAAGCTTCGCTCCAGCTTTCACTTCAGAGGAACTTCAAATGAATCCCCTCCTGAAAGTCAAACCCTAAAACCTCAGAAGTCACGCAACCACAACAACCCTCCGCTCTCCTTTCCCTCCCGATGCTGAGTCCAACCCAGCTGGACTCCTGTTGCTCTGCTGCAGCCTCACAGAGCTCCTCAAGCATCTTCCATTCAGAAGGTTCACTGAGTCACATTCTCCTCCGTCCTCTACGACGTCTGATACCAACAGTTAGGTTTAGACAACAACAACAGTTAGGTTTAGACAACAACACAACAGTTAGGTTTAGACAACAACACCAACAGTTAGGTTTAGACAACAACACCAACAGTTAGGTTTAGACAACAACACCAACAGTTAGGTTTAGACAACAACACCAACAGTTAGGTTTAGACAACAACACCAACAGTTAGGTTTAGACAACACCAACAGTTAGGTTTAGACAACAACACCAACAGTTAGGTTTAGACAACACCAACAGTTAGGTTTAGACAACAACACCAACAGTTAGGTTTAGACAACAACACCAACAGTTAGGTTTAGACAACAACACCAACAGTTAGGTTTAGACAACAACACCAACAGTTAGGTTTAGACAACAACACCAACAGTTAGGTTTAGACAACAACACCAACAGTTAGGTTTAGACAACAACACCAACAGTTAGGTTTAGACAACAACACCAACAGTTAGGTTTAGACAACAACACCAACAGTTAGGTTTAGACAACAACACCAACAGTTAGGTTTAGACAACACCAACAGTTAGGTTTAGACAACAACACCAACAGTTAGGTTTAGACAACAACACCAACAGTTAGGTTTAGACAACACCAACAGTTAGGTTTAGACAACAACACCAACAGTTAGGTTTAGACAACAACACCAACAGTTAGGTTTAGACAACAACACCAACAGTTAGGTTTAGACAACACCAACAGTTAGGTTTAGACAACAACAACAACAGTTAGGTTTAGACAACAACACCAACAGTTAGGTTTAGACAACACCAACAGTTAGGTTTAGACAACAACACCAACAGTTAGGTTTAGACAACAACACCAACAGTTAGGTTTAGACAACAACACCAACAGTTAGGTTTAGACAACAACACCAACAGTTAGGTTTAGACAACAACACCAACAGTTAGGTTTAGACAACACCAACAGTTAGGTTTAGACAACAACACCAACAGTTAGGTTTAGACAACAACACCAACAGTTAGGTTTAGACAACAACACCAACAGTTAGGTTTAGACAACAACACCAACAGTTAGGTTTAGACAACAACACCAACAGTTAGGTTTAGACAACACCAACAGTTAGGTTTAGACAACAACACCAACAGTTAGGTTTAGACAACAACACCAACAGTTAGGTTTAGACAACAACACCAACAGTTAGGTTTAGACAACAACACCAACAGTTAGGTTTAGACAACAACACCAACAGTTAGGTTTAGACAACAACACCAACAGTTAGGTTTAGACAACAACAACCAACAGTTAGGTTTAGACAACAACACCAACAGTTAGGTTTAGACAACAACACCAACAGTTAGGTTTAGACAACAACACCAACAGTTAGGTTTAGACAACAACACCAGTTAGGTTTAGACAACAACACCAACAGTTAGGTTTAGACAACAACACCAACAGTTAGGTTTAGACAACACCAACAGTTAGGTTTAGACAACAACACCAACAGTTAGGTTTAGACAACAACACCAACAGTTAGGTTTAGACAACACCAACAGTTAGGTTTAGACAACAACACCAACAGTTAGGTTTAGACAACAACACCAACAGTTAGGTTTAGACAACAACACCAACAGTTAGGTTTAGACAACAACACCAACAGTTAGGTTTAGACAACACCAACAGTTAGGACAACAACACCAACAGTTAGGTTTAGACAACAACACCAACAGTTAGGTTTAGACAACAACAACAGTTAGGTTTAGACAACACCAACAGTTAGGTTTAGACAACAACACCAACAGTTAGGTTTAGACAACAACACCAACAGTTAGGTTTAGACAACAACAACAGTTAGGTTTAGACAACAACACCAACAGTTAGGTTTAGACAACAACACCAACAGTTAGGTTTAGACAACAACACCAACAGTTAGGTTTAGACAACACCAACAGTTAGGTTTAGACAACAACACCAACAGTTAGGTTTAGACAACACCAACAGTTAGGTTTAGACAACAACACCAACAGTTAGGTTTAGACAACAACACCAACAGTTAGGTTTAGACAACAACACCAACAGTTAGGTTTAGACAACAACACCAACAGTTAGGTTTAGACAACAACACCAACAGTTAGGTTTAGACAACAACACCAACAGTTAGGTTTAGACAACAACACCAACAGTTAGGTTTAGACAACAACACCAACAGTTAGGTTTAGACAACAACACCAACAGTTAGGTTTAGACAACAACACCAACAGTTAGGTTTAGACAACACCAACAGTTAGGTTTAGACAACAACACCAACAGTTAGGTTTAGACAACAACACCAACAGTTAGGTTTAGACAACAACACCAACAGTTAGGTTTAGACAACAACACCAACAGTTAGGTTTAGACAACAACACCAACAGTTAGGTTTAGACAACACCAACAGTTAGGTTTAGACAACAACACCAACAGTTAGGTTTAGACAACACCAACAGTTAGGTTTAGACAACAACACCAACAGTTAGGTTTAGACAACAACACCAACAGGAAACCGGGGCACCCTCCCGGAGCCAGACGCAGGAGGGGAGCTTGCCGGCGAGCGTCTGGTGGCCGGGTCTTCGCCCATGGGGCCTGGTCGGGCTCAGACCCAAGAAAACACACCCGCAGGTCTTCAACCACTCACCACCCGCCGGGACAAGCATCGGGGTCGGGTGCTCTGTAGATCAGGCAGGGGCCTGGGCGAGCCGATCACTGGCAGCATAGACGAGCTCTGGGAAAAGAGCCGGAGCTGGTGCAGGAGGTGGAGCGGTACCAGCTAGATATAGTGGAGCTGGAGGAGGAGGTGGAGCGGTACCAGCTAGATATAGTGGAGCTGGAGGAGGAGGTGGAGCGGTACCAGCTAGATATAGTGGAGCTGGTGGAGGAGGTGGAGAGGTACCAGCTAGATATAGTGGAGCTGGTGCAGGAGGTGGAGCGGTACCAGATAGATATAGAGGAGCTGGTGCGGGAGGTGGAGCGGTACCAGCTAGATATAGTGGAGCTGGTGCAGGAGGTGGAGCGATACCAGCTAGATATAGTGGAGCTGGTGCAGGAGGTGGAGCTGGTGCAGGAGGTGGAGCGGTACCAGCTAGATATAGTGGAGCTGGTGCAGGAGGTGGAGCGGTACCAGCTAGATATAGTTGGCCTCACCTCCACGCACAGCACTGGCTCTGGAACCAAGCTCCTGGAGAAGGTTGGACTTTGTCCTCTTCTGGAGTTACCAGGGTGAGAGGCGCCGGGCGGGAGTGGGGATACTCACGAGCCCCCGGCTGAGCGCCGCCGTGTTGGAGTTCTCCAGGAGAACCAGAGGGTCGCCTCCCTGCGGGTTGCAAGAGTAAGGCTCTGACTGTTGTTTGTGCTTATGCACCAAACAACAGTTCAGAGTATCTGGCCTTCTTGGAGTCGTGGGAGGTCCTGGAAAGGCCTCCTGAGACTCCATAGTCCTCCTGGGAGAGTTCAACGCTCACGTGGACGATGACAGAGGAACCTGGCGGTGATTGGGAGGAACGGCTTGCCCTCTGAACCGACTGGTGTCTCCTGTTGGACTTCTGTAGCCACGGTTTGTCCATAACGAACACCATATTGATGTTCTGCGGCCGTATGTTTTGCCTTAGAGATAGGGTAAGGAGATGAGTTTCCTCTGTAGGGCCTTAGAGATAGGGTAAGGAGATGAGTTTCCTCCGTAGGGCTCAGCCTTAGAGATAGGGTAAGGAGATGAGTTTCCTCTGTAGGGCTCAGCCTTAGAGATAGGGTAAGGAGATGAGTTTCCTCTGTAGGGCTCAGCCTTAGAGATAGGGTAAGGAGATGAGTTTCCTCTGTAGGGCTCAGCCTTAGAGATAGGGTAAGGAGATGAGTTTCCTCTGTAGGGCTCAGCCTTAGAGATAGGGTAAGGAGATGAGTTTCCTCTGTAGGGCTCAGCCTTAGAGATAGGGTAAGGAGCTCGGACATCAGGAGGGAACTTGGAGTTGAGGCGCTACTCCTTTGTATCGAAAGGAGTCAGCTGAGGTGGTTCGGGCATCTAATCAGGATGCCTCCTGGACGCCTCCCACTGGAGGTTTTCCGGGCACGCCCAACTGGTAGGAGGCCCCGGGATGGATGTTTAGGCAACAAAACCAACAGTTAGATCTTCTGGTTGAAACCCCTGTTTGTTGGACCTGTCCTCCTCCCCTCTCGTCCACAACGTGTCATGTGTAGAATAAAACGTGATCACTGAATCAGACTCTGTTCTGAACACAGTAAACATGCAGTAAACCTGTAGACCAGATACCTAAAGGAAACCGTGCTCAGCTGAAGTTGTGAGTCACACCTGCGCTGACGATGCGGTGCGTGGCGAGCTGCTGGGTTAGCGGCTCCATGACGGGGTCCCGGTGGGAGTACAGCTGCCAGCGGGAGATGCCCAGCTGGAAGCGCAGCCAAGGAGGTTGGCTGCTACTGTTGTTGTTCCACTGGACGTCCTCGTAGGCCTCCTGGCTCGCGGTCTCCCTGGAAAGTAGTGCACGTCTATGTCAGTGAAGACTCGATCTCTTTGGGGTTTGGGACTGTTTAAAGCTGCTATTTGGGGTTCTTGACAATTGTGACGGGAATGTTTTATTTATTGATTCGTGACGTTTTACATATAATTGAAAAATATATAAAAAAATGTGTTGCAGCTTTAATAGAAACTGTACGCGGCTGCAGAGATTACAGTATGAATCATGTCGAAGAGGGTAATATTTCTCATGTTTATTATTGTGTGAGCAAAGGCTATGTCGCCCATTTGTTTCCACCTCGAAGACATTATCATACATTAATATTATACAATATACTTTATTGTCTCTATTGGCTCAGTGTCACTCTTGGACTGTATATGAGAAGAGGACGTAGTCATGGTGACGTTACTCATTGTTTTGTGGATGTTTTGAAACCTCGAGTTCGACGATTTGTTCGTCACCATCTTGGATTTCTGCAACCAGCAAACAGGAAGTGAACATATGTGGACTGAGGAGGACGTAGAGACGCCATATACGTCTCTGGTGTCGACCTGTCAATCACCCTGTAGCCCCGCCCTAAAGCATCCCCTGCTTTATGGTCTGTTTGACTCTAAATGGACCATAATTTACTAAATGAACATCATGCTGTATTGAAGAAGACTTGAAACTAGAGATTGAGACATAAACTCATGTTTACAATGTTTACTGAGGGAATAAATCAAGAGAGAAGTAGAGTCATTTTCTATAGACTTCTATACAACCAGAGGAGTCGCCCCCTGGTGGTCAGGAGAGAGAATGCAGCTTTAACACATGAAGCTTTGACTTCTATACAACCAGAGGAGTCGCCCCCTGGTGGTCAGGAGAGAGAATGCAGCTTTAACACATGAAGCTTTGACTTCTATACAACCAGAGGAGTCGCCCCCTGGTGGTCAGGAGAGAGAATGCAGCTTTAACACATGAAGCTTTGACTTCTATACAACCAGAGGAGTCGCCCCCTGGTGGTCAGGAGAGAGAATGCAGCTTTAACACATGAAGCTTTGACTTCTATACAACCAGAGGAGTCGCCCCCTGGTGGTCAGAAGAGAGAATGCAGCTTTAACACATGAAGCTTTGACTTCACTTTAAAGAACCGGAGGTTGCCGCCTGGTTTTGACTGAAAGATGCTTATGTTTGGAAAAGGAAAGGTTTTTTTTGTATTATTGTGAGAGCAATGAGAGATGACATCAAAAGAGAAATCAAAGCCCTCTCAGGCAATTTCAAAGTTTGTGATTTTGGGCTTCACTAAATAAATTGAATGGAATAGAATGAAATCACTGACCACATGTCGGAGTTCGCCTCACTGGCCTTTGGTTTCACCTTCATGAGCCAGTCCTCCTCGGGGATGGGAGCGCTGGGCCCGCTGTACAGAGGATGGTCAAACAGCGCCTCCAGCTTCGACAGCCCAGACTCCTCGGCTCTGTCCGCCGTCACGCCCGGCGAGGCCCGGTCACTTCCTCTCGCCGACACGTCAGAAACAAATCCCCGGGCCGGAGGCTCGGCCAGACCACGGACCCCCACAGGGGCGTGGTGGCTGTGAGCCAGGTCCGTCTGGGTCCCGGGGCTCAGCGGGGGGTCACGGGGCTGCTGGGAAACGGGCAGAGACACAAACGCCAGGAGGAGGTAGAGGCAAAAGGTGACGGAGGCCAAGGACAGACAGATTGTCCTGGAGCGGCAGCGCGTTCGCCACATCGTCCTCGGGAGGGTCAGGAGAGCAAAGATGAAGTTAAATAACAGCGTCCAGCCAAAGGGAGACGCTCAGGAAGCTTTTAACTCTGGAGTCACTGCACACTATCCTCTCACCTCGCCGGCCCTCTGTGCTGATCCAGGTTACCGTGATCTGGATCAATGTGTTTGCTCTTTGTGAGTCCTTCTCTGCCAGTTCACTTGTTGTGTGTGCTTGTTGGCCGTGCGTTCATCCTTTTACAGGTCTACTCAGGGAAGCTTCTACAGATCCACCAACTGAACCGTTCTACAGAATCTCTGGAGGTCACGTCAGAAAACACGTGACTTAGAAATAAACACAAAACTTATATGTAAATGTGTATTTGAAGCTAAACATGCAGTATTTAAAGGCCAATGTACCATCCAGCTACCACAGCACATCCACAAACTTGAATAATAACAATAATAATGACATTAACAATAACAACAATAATAATATTAATAATAACAATATTATTAATAATAACAATAACAATAGTATTAATAACAATAATTAAAATACATTTTATTTGTATAGTGCTTTAAAAGGTACTCAAGGCACTTTACATGCTAAAAACAGAAACAATATAAAAAATAATAATAAAATAATGATGCAGGTTAAAAGACGTTCTTCACTCTGCAAAGTGTGTAAATGTTTTTTGTGTGCGATTAATTAATTAATTTAAATGACACACAAAGCTCATCATTTCTAAGTCACGTTGTTTCTATATTTAAGTAACAGGAAGTTAAAGCACTGTTTCTGTTCCTACTTTTCAGAATAAAAGCCCCTCTGTGCGTAAAGGCCTTCCCAATCACATGTATTTAGTCATTTAATTACGTAACGCTGATAATAACAGTGTTTGGTTTAATTTGGTTTTAGAATGATTGGTTTCAGTCTTTTTTCATAACAGTTAATTGTATTTGCTCATAATCACTTTGAACTGTTTCATCTCATTATGTGATAGAATCATGAAACTGGTTTCGAATGTCTTCGTGTTTCCTGTCCATCTTCTGCGAGGCCGATAAAGAACAAAGAGGAGCATTAAGATCCTCTGAATAAATACGAATGAATCCTCTGTGAACGCGTTAGGAGGCGACGGCTTCAGACCACGTTTCATAGTCTGTGTTTCACTTCAGGCTCCTGCAGAGCCCCTCAGGAAACCCTGTTTCTGTGAAGAGTGGCTCTTTAAAGTCTGTGTTTGTCTCTGTGTGTGTGTGTGTGTGTGTGTGTGTGTGTGTGTGTGTGTGTGTGTTTGTTTCTGTGTTTCTGTGTGTGTTTTTGTGTGTGTGTTTCTCTGTGTGTGTGTTTGTGTGTTTGTTTGTTTCTGTGTTTCTGTGTGTGTGTGTGTGTTTTTGTGTGTGTGTGTGTGTTTCTCTGTGTGTGTTTCTCTGTGTGTGTGTGTGTGTTTGTTTGTTTCTGTGTGTGTGTGTGTGTGTGTTTGTTTCTGTGTGTGTGTGTTTCTGTGTGTGTGTGTGTTTTTGTGTGTGTGTGTGTGTGTTTCTGTGTGTGTTTCTCTGTGTGTATATGTGTGTGTGTGTGTGTGTGTGTTTTTGTGTGTGTGTGTGTGTTTTTGTGTGTGTGTTTCTCTGTGTGTGTGTGTGTGTGTGTGTGTGTGTTTGTTTCTGTGTTTCTGTGTGTGTGTGTGTGTTTTTGTGTGTGTGTGTGTGTGTGTGTTTCTTTGTGTGATGTTTCTCTGTGTGTGTGTGTGTGTTTGTTTGTTTCTGTGTGTGTTTTTGTGTGCGTGTGTTTCTGTGTGTGTGTTTCTCTGTGTGTGTGTGTGTGTGTGTCTGTGTGTGTGTGTGTGTGTGTGTGTGTGTGTGTGTGTGTGTGTGTAAACCACCACACACCTGAACCTCTGACTCATCAGCTGACGGAGGGCGTGTGTTCGTGCAGGTGGTCACATTCATTGAATATTCATGAGCGCTCATTAAACATGGATGTTGTGGATTGCGGCGTGAGCGATATGCAAATGAAGCAAGTTATGAAAAACACAGAGGAGACGGAAGGAAGGAGATTATATTTTCAGAGAACACAAAGAGACTCGTTTGATGCAGACGAGGACTTTATTCTACATCATCGAGAGTCCTGGTCCTCTATAGACCTCAGTGTAGTCCTGGTCCTCTACAGACCTCAGTTTAGTCCTGGTCCGCTATAGACCTCAGTGTAGTCCTGGTCCTCTATAAGACCTCAGTGTAGTCCTGGTCCTCTATAGACCTCAGTGTAGTCCTGGTCCTCTATAGACCTCAGTGTAGTCCT
>JACSYO010000393.1:37500-55000 GCA_016806645.1 Ophiodon elongatus | reverse complement strand
TGTTCACGGACTCAAGACCCCCGACTCATCTCAGGCTGCTTACGGTGACGGCACAGTCCTCAGGCCGCTGCACACAGTATATTATATGTCCTATACAATACACAATATAGAATAATGTGCACTTATAAGCATGAACACAGATGGAGAGAGACAGCTTTCAAATGAGTGGTGTTTTTCAGCCGGAGACCCAGTGAAACCGGATAAAAGGTAACACACGAGAACAGCAGGGGGGACACGGAGGAGCTGGTGTCCAGGACACACGGGGCCCAGGAAGACCCTCTTTGGTCTTCATGGGTCTTCATTGCGTAACCCCCGGTGACAGACGGGTCGTCATCACGGACTATTGCTGTGACTCATCAGAGACGAGAGCGTGTGATTGGTTGAGAGTCCAGAGAGCACAGCGACCTGGTTCAGGGTCGCCGTGTTTGGGTTTGAGGTTGTGTCAACAACAAACGTCCCCCCACCCCCCCTCCCCCCTATACCCTCCTCCCCCTTCCCCCCCTCTGACCCCCCCTTCGGGTCAACATGCCCTCTGTGACCGGGACACCTCGTCACATCCCATAATAGTTCAGTGTCTTTCTATCGGCTCCGATAATCTGCAGCAGCAACAATAAGAACTGAGCGGAGGAATATTCATGTGTAATATATTATATAAAAACTCTTTCTGAGTTGATTCGTGTGGCGACGCCAGACGAAGCAAAGCGTTACTTAATGTTTACTTAATGTTTACTTAATGTTTACTTAATGTTTACGTATTTAACGTGATGATGTCATGACGACGTCGTAGATGTTTGATGAGTTTAACTCCAGAAGTAAGATTTATTTATGTTCAGGATCAGAAGCGGGATTAATGTAACGCTCATGTTAAAGACACACGAGTTTACAGACGTAGGAGTTTAGTTTACAGACGTAGGAGTTTAGTTTACAGACGTAGGAGTTTAGTTTACAGACGTAGGAGTTTAGTTTACAGACGTAGGAGTTTAGTTTACAGACGTAGGAGTTTAGTTTACAGACGTAGGAGTTTAGTTTACAGACGTAGGAGTTTAGTTTACAGACGTAGGAGTTTAGTTTACAGACGTAGGAGTTTAGTTTACAGACGTAGGGTTTGTTTACAGACGAGGAGTTTAGTTTACAGACGTATGAGTTTAGTTTACAGACGTAGGGTTTAGTTTACAGACGTAGGAGTTTAGTTTACAGACGTATGTTACACGTGAGTTTAGTTTACAGACGTAGAGTTTAGTTTACAGACGTAGGAGTTTAGTTTACAGACGTGAGTTTAGTTTACAGACGTAGGAGTTTAGTTTACAGACGTAGGAGTTTAGTTTACAGACGTACGAGTTTAGTTTACAGACGTAGGAGTTTAGTTTACAGACGTAGGAGTTTAGTTTACAGACGTAGGAGTTTAGTTTACAGACGTACGAGTTTAGTTTACAGACGTATGAGTTTAGTTTACAGACGTATGAGTTTAGTTTACAGACGTACGAGTTTAGTTTACAGACGTAGGAGTTTAGTTTACAGACGTAGGAGTTTAGTTTACAGACGTAGGAGTTTAGTTTACAGACGTAGGAGTGCAGCAGATCAGGTTAGAGTTCTCAAGTCCTTGTTGACTGTAGGACACCTGATGACATCATCCCAATAGATGAGAGAGAAACTTAAAGTGTCTGGATGCCGTGTGGTTTCTCTGCAGCTCTGCAGGAGGCTTCATGTTCCACGGAGAGAATTGAAACTCTACAAAGACCTCGGAGAACCTTTTTTAGATCTCCTGTTTACGTCTCATCTGTTGAAGGAAACACTTTTATTCTCTTCAAACTCTAAATCTGACTGAACTGTTCATTCTCATGTTCTTCCTCTTATTCTGTCTGTTTGTTTTTACACTCGGGGCGACTCGTTTCCGTGGAGACGACACCGGAGAACCGGGTTCTGTTGGTATTTTTAGACCCAGAAGACTGGGACGAGTTCACGGAGGAAACACTCTGAGAGGTTTTGTCTTAAAAATTCATCTCGGCCGCTGATGTGGAACAGAGTGTGTTTATATGTGCATTTATATTTTTACTTTATTAATATTAATCAGAGGGTTTTACTTGCTGGGAAGAAATCTCCTTGTTCATGTCAGTGTTTACTTCTAAAGATACAAACTGTTTATTTATTAGAGGTTATCAAATAAAATACAAGTTGATTTGCATGTTTAATTGGTATTTAAAGTGACAGCGAGGAACGTTAACCTGAACCAGTCTCATAAAGTACATAAAAATACAAACTCACCTTTACGCTGAATTATCTCCACATTCTGCAGAGCGTGAGAATCTCCTGAGGATGAACCGTCCTGACCTCATGTTGACTTGTGGCCTTCATTCTGGGGGGAGACGCTCAGCAGGATTATACCTAGGGACCCACGGACCGGTACCAAGGTACAAATGGACTGGTACCGATACCAAGGGACCCACGGACCAGTACCAAGGTACCCATGGACCAGTACCAAGGGACCCACGGACCGGTACCAGTACCAAGGGACCCACAGACTGGTACCTAGGGACCCACGGACTGGTACTAAGGTATCCATGTACCAGTACCAAGGTAAAAATGGACTGGTACCGGTACCAAGAGACCCGGTGGTTGGGACCCACTGTTCTAAAGAGACCCTGGTGCTCAGAGACCACTTTAGTCCACAGGGGGCGCCAGCATCAACAGTTTCACCACCCAATAAACCCGTTAGCTTCTTCATCATCAGCCATGAACGCTTCAGTTACCAAGTCAACGTGACGAAGAACAAACACAGTTTACGTTCCTTTTTATGTTTATTGTACAATCAGGTTAATTCACACAAGTGGTTTATTGTTCTGGATCATTGAAACTGGCATCGACATGGAAACACCTTCACAGGGACGAAAGGCTCGGACGCTTCTGAGCCTCCGGTTGTAAGAAGACGACGCCGGTCTCTAAAAACAAGTTCTTCAAGTCGCATCAAAATATGTACACGTAAAAAATATTACAAATCTTATTGAAAGACGAGTGCGGCCGGAGAGAAAGGGTGGAGGGTTTAGATGGTGGAGACGGTGAAATGAGGTTTAAAAAAAACTAAAAGAAGGCCGTGTGTGTCCAGCACACACACACACTCACACACTCTCACACACTCTCTCTCTCTCACACACACACACACACACACACACACACACACACACACACTCCCTGAAGGACCCTGGCTGGTTGTGTTGGTCGTAAAAGTTGCACAATGTTCAGAGCCACGGAAAGATCTCCAGAAGAGGTTTATTCTCAGCCGGCAGCGTGAGAATAACTAACCTGCCGGCGACACACACCAGTTCGATCCCGGCCCGGTGACCTCGTCAGCGGGGAGGCGGGGTCTCTGGGGGAGGGAGGCGGGGCCTCTGGGGGGAGGCGGGGCGCTACGAACACTTCCACACGCACACGGCCAGGCCGCCTCCGAAGAACATGTAGAGCAGGCTCTTCACCTCGTGCGTCACCTCGAAGCCGAAGCCCTCGCCGATCACCACGTGCCACGAGCTGCCGAACTTCTTGTCCATGGACTCTTTGATCATCTTGGCTGCGCTCTGGGAGGAGACGAAGCAACGGGCAACCGAAACTTAACACCACTTACACTCCAGAGTCTTTGGAGAACAAACATCTACTCAGACAGAAGCCGTTAACGAGATCAAACACTGACTTCATTGTTGGTGGCGAACTTCTCGCAGGCCGTCACACAGAGCTCCATGGTCTCCACCCGCATCTCCTCCGGCATGTCGGTGTGCTGAGGACAGAAACAAAAGGGCCGACACCGTCACCACGCTGATGGAGACCCGGGACGTGTTACTGGACCCGCTGGAGGGAAGGGGGGCAACGGGAGAACCAGAACCAGGACTGAGAGGGCAGACTGTCAGACCCTGCTGCAGTACAATGAGAGGTTCTCTAAAGGGACCCTGGTGCTCAGAGACACTACCTCTTTAGTCCACAGGGGGCGCCAGAACCACCACCTGGTGCTCAGAGACACTACTTCTTTAGTCCACAGGGGGCGCCAGAACCACCACCTGGTGCTCAGAGACACTACCTCTTTAGTCCACAGGGGGCGCCAGAACCACCACCTGGTGCTCAGAGACACTACCTCTTTAGTCCACAGGGCGCCCTGTGAAAATACTACCGACGCCATTTTTGTCTCAGTCATGACGAGTCGTCCTCTGATTGGTCAGAAGAAAACAAACATCAGTCTTGATTATTGATGGACTACCAGGTAACTTCAGAGATAACTGAGTTCAGGTGTTGTTGACCTTGTTGTCTTTACTAGCAGCTGTTGTTCAGTTAAACTCTACATTTAGAATTCTACTGCCGACATGAGGAGGGAGCAGCTGTTAGCGAGCGGCGCGTCCAGCGGCGGTATCGAACCTACGTCACGGTTTGAGGACGAAGGACTGAAAACGAAAGACTTTACTTTTATTATTAATGATTATTTTGTTCTGAACAACTATTGAGACGTTCACACAGAAACTGTAAAGGAACAAAAACATAAATGTTCTCCAGAAGGTTTAATGTGTGACAATAAAACTGCCTCACCCGTCTAACTCAGGTACAGCCTCGACCACAGCTACACCGTCTAACTCAGGTACAGCGTCTAACCCATACACCGTCACCAGTACACCTCTACCAGCTACACCCTCTACCAGTACACCTCTGACCACAGCTACACCTCACCACAGCTACCGTCCCCATACACCTCAACCCAGACACCCTCACCACAGCCACGTCTGACCACAGCCAGCTAACTCAGGTGCCGTCTAACTCCAGCTACACCCGTCTAACTCCAGGTACAGCCGTCTGACCACAGCTACACCCGTCTGACCACAGCTACACCCGTCTAACTCCAGGTACAGCCGTCTAACTCCAGGTACAGCCGTCTGACCACAGCTACACCCGTCTGACGACAGCTACACCCATCTAACTCCAGGTACACCCGTCTGACCACAGCTACACCTGTCTGACCACAGCTACACCTGTCTGACCACAGCTACACCCGTCTGACCACAGCTACACCCATCTAACTCCAGGTACACCCGTCTGACCACAGCTACATCAGTCTGACCACAGCTACACCTGTCTGACCACAGCTACACTTCAGCTACACCCGTCTGACCACAGCTACACCTGTCTGACCACAGCTACACCCGTCTGACCACAGCTACACTTCAGCTGCACCCGTCTAACTCCAGCTACACCTGCCTAACTCCAGCTACACCTGCCTAACCACAGTTACACCCGTCTGACCACAGCTACACCCGTCTGACTACAGCTACACCCGTCTGACCACAGCTACACCTGTCTGACCACAGCTACACCCGTCTGACCACAGCTACACCCATCTAACTCCAGGTACACCTGTCTTACCACAGCTACACCCGTCTGACCACAGCTACACCCGTCTGACCACAGCTACACCAGTCTGACCACAGCTACACCCATCTGACCACAGCTACACCCGTCTGACCACAGCTACACCAGTCTGACCACAGCTACACTTCAGCTACACTTCAGCTACACTTCAGCTACACCCGTCTGACCACAGCTACACTTCAGCTACACTTCAGCTACACCCGTCTGACCACAGCTACACCTGTCTGACCACAGCTACACCTGTCTGACCACAGCTACACCCATCTGACCACAGCTACACTTCAGCTGCACCCGTCTAACTCCAGCTACACCTGCCTAACCACAGTTACACCTGCCTAACCACAGCTACACCTGCCTAACCACAGCTACACCTGCCTAACCACAGCTACACCTGCCTAACCACAGCTACAGGTAAACGCAGGTGAGCCCAGGTGAAACGTACCCGGATGAGAGGGAAGCTGTGCAGTCTCTTGTAGTCCGCCTCCTCCTTCTTCTCTCCGGTTCCAGCCATCCGGACTCCTGTGGAACAACGTTAATAACCGTTAATAACTGTTAACACCGTTAATAACCGTTAACACAGTTAATAACCGTTAATACTGTTAACACCGTAATAACCGTTAACACAGTTAATAACCGTTAATACCGTTAACACCGTTAATAACCGTTAATAACCGTTAACACCGTTAATAACGTTAATAACCGTTAACACAGTTAATAACGTTAACACCGTTAATACCGTTAATACCGTTAATAACCGTTAACACCGTTAATAACGTTAACACCGTTAACAACCGGAACATTCAGGAGGTGGGACATCTAACGTTAGCTGTTAACCGTCTGCGTCCCGTTACCATGACCCCGCCAACCATGACCCCCGTTACCATGACTCTGTTAGCGTCAACATTAGGAAGATAACGGCTGGTCCTCGCTAGCTAACTAGCTAGCTAGCTTAGCTCGTCTCGTGCTTCTCCCTCCATGAAGCCACGTGTCCTCTGAGCTCGTGGTCTGAGGGTGGAGGACGTGAGGGTGGAGGACGTGAGGATGGAGGACGTGCAGGTGGAGATGTGAGCTACTTACGAGGCTTTTCTCCTCCCAAAACTTCTGCTGTCTGGCTCCAGTAGTTCGGTTGTTAAGGAGACATTTTAAACACCGGATGTCCGTTGTGGGGAAGCCCCGCCCACTACAGCACAGCTGCTGCTATTGGTTCAGAGTCTGTCAATCAACTGCGGGAGTCTTCAGACTCAGAATCAAGTTTATTTTATTTCCACTTCATAAACATATGAAGTGGAAATAAAAAATACAGGCAAAGCTGTCTCTCTCTATATATATATGTCTGTCTGTCTGCCTGTCTGTCTGCCTGCCTGTCTGTCTGCCTGCCTGTCTGTTTATCTGTCTGTCTGCCTGTCTGTTTGTCTGTCTGTCTGCCTGCCTGTCTGCCTGCCTGCCTGTCTGCCTGTCTGTCTGCCTGTCTGTCTGTCTGCCTGTCTGCCTGTCTGTCTGTCTGTCTGTCTGTCTGCCTGTCTGTCTGCCTGTCTGTCTGCCTGTCTGCCTGCCTGTCTGTCTGCCTGCCTGTCTGTCTGCCTGTCTCCCTGCCTGTCTGCCTGTCTGTCTGCCTGTCTCCCTGCCTGTCTCCCTGCCTGTCTCCCTGCCTGTCTGCCTGTCTGTCTGCCTGTCTGTCTGCCTGTCTCCCTGCCTGTCTCCCTGCCTGTTTGCCTGTCTGTCTGCCTGTCTGTCTGTCTGCCTGCCTGTCTGCCTGCCTGTCTGTCTGTCTGTCTGCCTGTCTGCCTGTCTCCCTGCCTGTCTGTCTGTCTGTCTGCCTGTCTGCCTGCCTGTCTGTCTGCCTGTCTGCCTGTCTGCCTGCCTGTCTGTCTGTCTGCCTGTCTGTCTGCCTGTCTGTCTGCCTGTCTGCCTGCCTGTCTGCCTGTCTGTCTGCCTGTCTGCCTGCCTGTCTGTCTGCCTGCCTGCCTGTCTGCCTGTCTGTCTGCCTGTCTGCCTGCCTGTCTGTCTGTCTGCCTGCCTGTCTGCCTGTCTGCCTGTCTGTCTGCCTGCCTGTCTGTCTGCCTGTCTGCCTGTCTGTCTGTCTGCCTGCCTGTCTGTCTGTCTGCCTGTCTGTCTGCCTGTCTGTCTGCCTGTCTGTCTGCCTGCCTGTCTATATGTCTGTCCGGAAACTTCAAGTTGTATTTTTGAGGATTAGTTTTATGATTGAACCACTAAAGGGCTCTTGGTCCAAAATCTGAATAAACCTCAAACCTGAATATTTAAGAGAGTAAAAGTGAGGTTTTGTCTTTCTCAGGAGAATATCCATGAGTGCACAATTATTATGCAACTAAATGAAAAAAGAAAATGTTCCCATCTCACTTGTTTATTTTCATCTGGTAAAGTGAGAATAATAAACAACAAAAAAATTACAAATAAACATTTGTGACATTTAAAAATAATAATTAAAAAATTATAATAAAAATAAACCAGTGACCAGTATAGCCGGGCCGTGGGTCCCTTGGTACTGGTCCGTGGGTCTTGTTAGGTTGTAATAATATAATATGACTTACACTTGTAAATAAGGAATGTCTATGTATAAATTACGATACTTAAAAAGGATAATTAATAAGGAATAGTGAGCCTTATGCCAAAGTGTTTGCGTAACATAGCAGAGAGTCACATTGAGTTTTTTACTTAGACTTAGTTCAGGTATGCATAGAGAGAGGGATGAAGGCTGAGGCCACTAACATCAACAGGGCAATAAAACACCTCATGAGGGGTTGATGCACTCAGCTTTACGAGAGGGCGGAGAGATGACTTCATGTGCCGGTAAGCCTGGAGGAGGCGACGCACCGACCAACCAATCCGAATGCTGATTCTAGCCATGTGAAACTTTAGCCGAATGTAGGTTAGCCAATGAGAGGCGACGATGCACATTTTCACTGGACTATATTATCAAATGTACTGGTCAGTTCTGGGCTCTCAATACGCGTACACAGAAAACTCTCTTCAAGCAGCTGTTGAAAGGCTGTGGCCCGCGGCTGGCTTATGAACCCTCAGCTGAGGATTATGCACTATATTACCAACTTTTATTAAATTTATTTTTATTATAACCTACTGAATCCAGAAATTCTCTTCCAAGTCCGGCCAAAGATTTTGAATCATATCAGTTCCTTGGTACCGGTACCGGTCCGTGGGTCCCTTGGTACCGGTCCGTGGGTCCCTTGGTACCTTGGTACCGGTCCGTGGGTCCGTGGGTCCCTTGGTACCGGTCCGTGGGTCCCTTGGTACCTTGGTTCCACCCTTGGTACCGGTCCGTGGGTCCCTTGGTTCCAAGAAGAAGAAGCTGCATCAGGAGTCCTACTTAAAATACGGGTTCATCCTACAGGTTTGAGTTTTATTTTTTATGTACTTTATATTTGTTTTTATGCCGGTCGTATCATTTTATGACGTCATATTTATCGCCCACACCTTGAAGGCCGGTCCGTGAAAATATTGTCTTACAGGAAACTGGTCTGTGGCCCAAAAAAGGTTGAGGACCTCTGGTCTACGGGGCTCGGGTCAGGAGAGGACATGTCCTCTACGGCAGTGATTCTCAACCGGTGGGGTGGTGGTTCTGTGTTCACGCCCCGATACAGAGCGTTTGATGGTTCTGTGTTCACGCCCCGATACAGAGCGTTTGATGGTTCTGTGTCACCCCCAACAACATGGTTCTGTGATCACGCCCCGATACAGAGCGTTTGATGGTTCTGTGATCACGCCCCGATACAGAGCGTTTGATGGTTCTGTGATCACGCCCCGATACAGAGCGTTTGATGGTTCTGTGATCACGCCCCGATACAGAGCGTTTGATGGTTCTGTGATCACGCCCCGATACCTGAGCTGCATCCCTCTGAAACACTCAGTTCAATCTCTTTTTTGGCCCTTTTTGCTCGAGGAAAAGAAGCTTCCTAATAACGATGCACACCTTGATGTAGGCGTTGATCTCCTGAGGCCACACCCTCCCTCACACACACAAACACACACACACACACACACATACACGCATACACACACACACACACACACACACACACACACACACACACACACACACACACACCACCTGACATGCTTTAATCCAATCGGCATCCATGTTTATAGCTTGAGTTGGAAAATTTGCACAAAAATGATGATATGGTCAAAATACTCACTAGAATTCACACTTTATCTATTTAATAAATAAACAAATCTCTTCCTCCCACAGTTTCCCTCTGGATGTTACAGTGTTACGTTCTCTCTCTGTGTGTGTGTGTGTGTGTGTGTGTGTGTGTGTGTGTGTGTGTGTGTGTGTGTGCGCGCGCATCGTCTCATAGAATGAATAAAAGGAAATCCCTCCTGATTGTATTTTGGGTAAATGTACACAGTTTAAATCAGTCTGACCCACATCCTGCTGCAAACATCTGGTGGAATCCAGCTGGAGGGTTTGACCCAGAATATGCGCACGCGCACGTGCACGCACGCGGACACACGCACGCGCGCGCGGAAACACACACACTCCACAAAGCTGGATCAGACAAACAGATCACATGACGATGATTTGTCTTCTTCTCTCTTTGTATCGTTTAAAAACACGTTTTCTTTATTTGACCGTCAGAAACTTGGGGAGACACGAAGGTTTCCTTTATCCAAACCGCTTATAATCCTATTTAGGTCCCAGCTGACACTAAGTGAAGGCAGGGTCCACCTGGACAGGGTCCACCTGGTCAGGGTCCACCTGGACAGGGTCCACCTGGTCAGGGTCCACCTGGACAGGGTCCACCTGGACAGGGTTCACCTGGTCAGGGTCCACCTGGACAGGGTCCACCTGGACAGGGTTCACCTGTCCAGGTGTCCAGTTCATCTCAGGGCTCATGTAGACACAGACGACCATTCACCCTCACATTCACACCTACGGGCAGTTTAGAGTCTCCAGGTAACCTGAGCCGCATGTCTTTGGACTTTGGGAGGAACCGGAGAACGTGGAGGGAACCCGCGCTGCCACGGGGAGAACGTGCAAACTCCAATAAAGTTCACTGATTAGTTTGGAAATAAAAGTCTAAACTAGCCTTTATTATTATTAAGTTTCCTAAAGCGTCATCAGTATCACAGTCTTCATCAGGATCATCTTCATCGTGGACTTGATTTCATCAGAACGGAATACGTTTAATTAAACTTTCTATTAGTTTAGATCTTTATGCAGGGAGCTGGAAGGAGCTCCGACCGCTTGTGGAACCTCAGATTCAAGAGGAGCAGCTCTTTACCCTCAGACTGCTGGAGTTACCCCACCAGTCTACATGTCTGTGGACCTGGAGAGGCTTTAGACCGGGTCCCTCTGGTTTCTTGTGGGGGGGCATCCGGTCTCTGTAGGACCGCAGTAGGAGCTGTGTTCGTGTCCCGGTGGGTGTCGCAGTAGGAGCTGTGTTCGTATCCCGGTGGGTGTTGGCCTCCACCAGGGCTGCCCTTCATCACCGGTCCTGTTCCTGACTTCATGGACAGGATATCTAGGAGCAGCTGGGGGGAGGAGAACGTCAGGTTCAGGGTCTCAGGATCCTCTGCTGTTTGCAGGTGATGTGGTCCTGTTGGCCTCTTCAGACCTCCAGCTTCTCTGGGGCGGTTTGCAGCAGAGTGTGAAGCGGTGGGGATGAGGGTAAGCACCTCCACATCTGAGGCCATGGTGCTCTGCCAGGTGGTCTACGTTCAGACCCTCAGCGATGGTCACGAACTCTGGGTAGTGACCGAAAGAACGAGGTCTCAGATACAAGCAGCCGAAATGAGTTTCCTCTGTAGGGCTCAGCCTGAGAGAGAGAGAGAGAGAGAGAGAGAGAGAGAGAGAGAGAGAGAGAAGGTCCCAGGTGAGAAGCTCATAAAGAAAAGAGGGCTGGAAGGTTTCAGAACGTCAAAACAAAGCAGAGAAGAAGATGGAGGTGTTTCTGACACGAGGTGCAGTGAAAAGATGAAGAGAGGATTCAAGAGAGGAGGAGGATTAGGAAGAGGAGGAGGAGGAGGAGGTAGGAAGACCTTGAGGAAAGTATTCATCATGAGGGAGAAAACAATATGAGCGTCTGAGCATAAATGCTGCAGCACACTGATGAAGAGGAGGAAGGTAAACAGTTTGGGATGAAGGGCGACAGGTTTAGAGAGAGAAGCAGTCGGAGGGGAAGAACTGAAATCACAGAAGAGATGTGTGTGCTGAGGATGTCTATGATAATTAAGGTGCATCTATAATTCAACAGCAGAGGAAGCAGATTGTTGGGGGGGTGGGGAGGTGATGGGGGGCGACCCCATGTGACTCTGCTGTCACACAGAGATCAGCAGCGATATATCGATAAATATAGATATTCACCGACTCATTAACACAAACTGACTCGTTCATTGATCAGCGGCTGAAGCTACATCAGGTTTTTATTTCTGCATTTGACAGTTTTGTTGCATCCGAAATTATTTATTCTTGTTTTCCATTAGTGACTTTTTGAAAGGAGTCGTTTTACTTTATCCGCGTGATGGATTAATGAACGGCTCCCACGGGATCAAAGCGTCACTCAGGAAACACAAAACGACCACGTGGAAACCTAAAAGGTCTCAGAATAGATGCACAATGACCACAAACATTCACAAAACAACCATAAAAACCTGCTCAGCTGAGAAGCTGTGCCAGAGATCAGCAGAAACCCGTTTTCCTCGTTCAGCCACTGATTCTTTCATTGATCTGGGAATTGATCACCGGCTGAAGCCAAATCAGATTCGAGAGGACGTGTCATCTTCAGGCATCTTAATTTGTGCATCTGCCAATTTTGTTGCATCAGAAATGATTTATTCTGGTTTCCCATTAGTGAGTTTTTGAAAGGAGTCGTTTTACTTTATCACCATGGATCGATGAACGGCCCCGAGGTCCGACGGGTCAGCGGGCCACGACAAAGAGAAGAAGAACTCCCAAACAGAAACCTAAAACATCTCAAAAGGTCTCAAAATAGCTGAAAAAACACTTTAAAGAGACACAACACAACTATAAAGAGACACAAAACGACTACGAAGAGACTGAAAAACAGAAGCGAAACGACCAAAAAAATTAAAATAACGAAAAAAAAACAAATAACGACCTCATATGAACCTGAAACATCTCATAATATCACTGTGATAAAATAACTCTGTGAGGCACAGCTGCACATTGAGCTAAAGGCTAACGTCAGCATGCTGACATGCTAACGTCAGCATGCTAACATGCTAACGTCAGCATGAACAAAGCCGACAGC
Organism: Ophiodon elongatus; assembly: GCA_016806645.1. NCBI lineage: Eukaryota > Metazoa > Chordata > Actinopteri > Perciformes > Hexagrammidae > Ophiodon > Ophiodon elongatus. The sequence continues at coordinate 42,356 of JACSYO010000393.1, read as the reverse complement.
TGAGGCCGAAGGGAACGTTATTAGTTTGGTCAGAAAGCAAAGTATTGAGCAATTACATTTCTGATGACGACCGTTTATCAAGTCAGATGTTGAGACATTCAGCTCAAACACTACAACGTCCATCTCTGTGAATGTGCACTAAATCTGTTTACATCTAATTACTTTATAAATCAACACACATGAAGAGGAGGCTTCATTATCGGTCGAGACCCTGAAAACCTTGAAGTGTCTAAAACAGTTTATATATTATAATATTTATTTCTGAATAAACATCAGTCAATTTATCGACAGTCAACAAACTTTCATATCTGAGTTATCTGAGTTGTACATTGTGCTGAAATGGTGCGCGTTACTTCATTAGATAGTTTACTAATTACTGTTAATTATTCACTGGATGACGACAGGATACAAACACACGACTAGACACTCCTCCGACGTGTTCTCGTGGAGGCGATGCGCCCGAGGAAAAGACGGGAAATGGAGCTCAGTGAGCCGGAAGAACGTTGGCGGGAAGTCAGACGTCAGATCACAGCTGAGTTCAGCCCGACGCCAGGAGACGAGCGCGTGGGCGGATCAGCAGTCACGAGTCTAGTGAGGAATCTATTACGTCTACATCAGATCAGACTCTCTGTGGGGTCTCTCTCTCTCTCACACACACACACACACACACACACACACACACACACACACACACACACACACACACACACACACACACACACACACACACACACACACACACACACACACACACACACACACACGTCTCAGCCATCCGGACGAGGCAGGAGCTTCAAACCTTGAAATAAAATGTCTGTTTGTTTCATGTTCGGTTGTCAGAATTTGTTTACATTCAACACACACACATTGATACCAGTTCCACATATTTCTCTGATGTCATTTTCGGAGATATAACACTCCAGGATTGTTGTCATAACCATTTTTTATTTTTATTTATTTCATCCATCTATTTCACAATATCATAGAAGATCCATGAAGATGCAAATAAGTACAAGAGCAACACTGTCACAGCCTTCAACAACCAAAAGCAAGACGGACGGACAGAGGAGAAGGAGAAGAAGAAGAAGGAGAAGAAGAAGAAGGAGGAGGAGGAGGAGGAGAAGGAGGAGGAGGAGGAGGAGGAGGAAGAAGAAGAAGGAAGAGGAGGAGGAAGAGGAAGAGGTGGAAGAAGAAGAAGAAGGAGAAGAAGAAGAAGAAAACATAAGAACATGTCACTATTATATTTCAGGCATGAGAGCCCAGCAGGCACTTTACAACTGGGTGACGAATGGCATGTGGGGCCGATGTCTTGAGGTAACAAGTGGATTTGTATTTGAACCACAGTTCACTTTTCTGCACAGTGTTGACTGGATATGTGTTCAGCCAGAGTGGGAATCGAACCCTGACCGTGTTCCTCTGAACGTTATTCCTGTGAGGTCCATTTTGAACTTTGAATGAAGAGATTAAAAACATCCAAAGTGTCTCGATATGCAGATGATGTGGCGTCATCTGAAAACCAAAGGGATTTTTTCTCAGGATGTTATATGTCATTCATGTGGAAGTTATTTTTGTTCAATAAGATTTACATTAAACAGCCAGGTGGTATTTACGACTAGAGATTATTTAAAAGGTCCAAAATAATGAATTCACTAATTCAGTGCTTTATTGGTCACGCTCACTAACCAAGGAAATATGTCCTTCTACTTCTCCCGTCTTCAATCCCACATGACGTTTACAAAGCTTGAGGTGTTTTGTCGTTAAAATACATACATTTTTACAACAGGGAATATCGTGATGGAAAGAAAAGCATCAGGGTTTGAGAAGAATAGATGCATCCCAAGTTTTACTGTCTTGTTTGTTCTTTAGTTTGCAAAGAGAACGAAAGTCAGATGTTCAAAATGGCCGCCACAGAATCAATAAACGTGCTGCACGTGCCTCCCTGTCCCTCTGTGAGGATCGGATCCGTGTGGTGACATCAACACTGTCATTTACTCACTTTGAGTTTGTTTCTTTAGTGACAGGAAATGTGACTTTGCTCATGCAAATATACTGACATTCCATCGGGCTTACATTCAGGGGACACAACACAGCTTTACCAAACTCACTCTGGTTTGTCACAATGAATCAAGTGTCTGATTGGTGCTGCAAGAGACATCAAGTGTCTCTCTGAGAGGTGGACGGAGACTATCGTCTGTCTCTCAGAGGTGGACATAGGGCCCTCGTCCGTCTCTGAGAGGTGGACGGAGACCTTCGTCCGTCTCTGAGAGGTGGACGGAGACCATCGTCCGTCTCTGAGAGGTGGACGGAGACCATCGTCCGTCTCTCAGAGGTGTGGGAGGATGAGCAGACTGGCACAGAGCAACATCAGCAGAGATACAGAACACACAACACACATTGATAAGACCACAGATTTAACAGTGGTAACATTACGCAGAAGGATCATATACAGTTAACAAAGAAAAACTCACGTTGCTCCCCGTCAAATGTTGAAATCATTACGACCAATGAAACTCAGAACTCAGTTTTTAGCATTCGACTCAACGACTGGACACAAGATGAGATCAGATTAATTCCATATTCAAACCGTCACCGTGTCCCCTGAACCGGCCCAACAGAAGACAGAAGGGTCAATCTGTCCTGGAATACTTCCATAAGAGTTCAAGTGGATCCAGCCTTCACTGAGGGGATCCTGTGACTAAACTGTAAACACATGAGCGTGGACACCAGCACGAAAACAAAACACACACTCTTAATCGCTCCGTCACACGTTTCAGTCCTCCGTCAGTCCTCCAATCATCCCCAACAAACCCCGTAAACCCCACTGTGATACACGTTAAACACCACGAATCACACACAGCCGGCGCGGCGGACCCCTCACTGCCGGGGGCTGGCGGGGTTGGACCTCAGGGCGGCGTGGCACGGGTCCAGGCTCTCCTTGGTGGCGCCGCCGAACACGTCCACGTCGTGGTCGGTCCAGGGGGCGATGTTGCCCAACGCCGAGGAGCTGCAGTCGGCCAGGGCGGCGACCTCGGCCGGCTTCAACACCCGGTCCCACAGGTTGAACTGGGAGAGCTCCCCGACCAGCGCCTGGGAGGCGTCGAAATGCCCGCCCACCGCATCCTAGAGAGAGAGGGGCAAACGGGTCCAAAGCCAGAGTGAAGACTGGAGAGAACCAGCTTTTAATGTTAATGTTTCTAATATGATTTGCCTCTTTCACGTTCAACCAGAGAGCTGGTCCTGACGACCTACTGTACGTGAGGTAGAACGGCAACGTCTCACACATCCGCGTGTGTGATATCTGAACAAACGTTACTCTCTTTGTTCAGCAACAATTGTCTGCTCGTTACACGAATACAGTGTTTTTAAAACGAACCGCAACAGCGTAGTTAGGTTAGGCCGGCGTGTAACGTTACACCAGAGCTACGAGTCCCCGGATGATCAACACGGTGATCAGCTCGCAGCCATACGGTCGCCGGAGCAGAACGTATAACGCACGTAAATACTCGGCTTCGGTAATAAACACATACACGTATGTTTCACATTGATGAACTGAAGCACACGTGTGATGCTCGCACCAGGATGAAAACAGAGCTTTCTCTTCCTGTGGTCCAGGGCTCTTTTTGGTTTAAACTGTAAAAGGTGCAGTCAGCCTTATTGCTATGGCAGCCATTTTGGACATTTATCAAATTTAAGGTGGGAAACTCCAACCAGCACTCCTCACAACAAATGTAGTGAAAACTAGAGTCTCAACCATCACTACGGACGTCAGGGAGGAGAGTTGGCCCACGGTTTGTGTTGCATGGAGGCCTTGTAGGTTTCCCTCCATGAGACCATCAAATAAGATCATTAAATCTTACTCGTTATTATGGATTCAACACTACACTTCTCTGGGTTGTTTAATAGAATCTATCTCTGATCCTGAAAACTACAACCCTCCTCAGGTAACAGGTAACTATCCTGTGGTCATGTGTCCGGGTTAAATAGTGGAAACGCAGGCTGAAGCTCTATCCATGCACAGAAATATTGTGATTTCATGATTCCCCTTAAATGAGATTAAAAGTGTTCATCCCCGTTAGAGTGAGAGGGATGTCCTGGGATTAAAACCTGCTCAATCCACACTACAGAAATTCATCTTTCATCCACAAATGATATTTATAAAATACTCTTTCTCCAAAGAAATACCCATTAAATGTTGTTGTTGCATTATTGCAGCGTCTTGCAGACCTGCCTGTCCTCCATGTGACGCCGGCGGGCGGCAGGGCGACTCCAGGGAGGAGCTTAACATCAGATTTCAGAGTTACGCAACGTTGGTGTCTCACTAATGAGAGGCAGCGCAGTGTGAGTCTGTTGTGTGTGAAGCAACTAATGATGCCTGCTGGAAATAGCTCTCCTTTTCCATCCACCCACCATCCATCCATCCATCCATCCGTTTATATATCCATTTATATACCCATTTATCCATCCATCTATTCTTCCATCCATTTATCTATCTATCTATCTATCTATCTATCTATCTATCTATACATATCTATCTACATCCAATTAATCCATCCATCCATCGGTTCATTGATATCTCACCTGTTCCTGTCCCAGGATGAGGACTCCTCCTGGTTTGATTGGATGCCAGGCAGCTAGCCCCTCCCCTCTGCCCTTCATCTTGCCCCCCTGGTAGGCCTTCCACACCCCGTCCCTCAGCGTCCAGCTCACACAGATGTGCTGCCACTGGTCCTGTGGGAGGGACAGAGGCAGCTGCGCCACCTGGAGGCCAGAGAGCACACGGCAGCCTTTACCCGGGGACACGAGGTCACACGGCAGGTAATAACCCGAACCCTAACCCCACCGTAGTGATGTCACCA
>JACSYO010000393.1:0-32500 GCA_016806645.1 Ophiodon elongatus | reverse complement strand
TTCAGGTCTTCTCTTCAGATCTTCTCTTCAGATCTTCTCTTCAGATCTTCTCTTCAGATCTTCTCTTCAGGTCTTCTCTTCAGGTCTTCTCTTCAGGTCTTCTCTTCAGGAACAGGAAGAGACTCTGAGGGTTCTGTTCCTCAGAGGAGATGAAGGTGGACTCTGATTGGCTGAGAGAACATCGACTCATCGTTTATGTTTATTTAACGTGTTCAGAAGAAGAGCTAGAAATACCAGACTGTACCAGCAGAACAACATTCCATTAATGTGATCATCACTAATGTTGCAGCCCGATTTACATATTATATATTTATAAATTGAATCTATAAAGACACAACACGTTTAATTTATTCATATTATATATTATATTCTGAAGAGAAAATATTAAAGCAGCATGAAATGGAAATACTGGAGTGAAGTACAAGTATCTCTCTCTCTCTCTCTCTCACACACACACACACACACACACACACACACACACACACACACACACACACACACACACACACACACACACACGACTGACCTGAATAAAATAAAACGAGAGGAAACTGGATGCTTTTTATTCTTCACAGCATCCAAACACAGAAAGTAAACACGTGATGACCTTACCGTGACCCCGCCCCCTCCATGCCCCGCCCCCCGTCATGCCCCGCCCCCGCCCCTCCTTCTCACGTTCCCTCTGCAACATGAACAAACCTCCACGGCTCAACAGCGCCGCCCTGTGGTGAACTGGAGAACTACAGCAGGAATCTTAGAGGGAGAAACATGAAGAGGCTTTAAAGTTTAGACTTTACCTGGTCCTGAACCAGTCTCCGTAGTCCTGGTCCTCTACAGACCTCAGTGTAGTCCTGGTCCTCTACAGACCTCAGTGTAGTCCTGGTCCTCTATAGACCTCAGTGTAGTCCTGGTCCTCTACAGACCTCAGTGTAGTCCTGGTCCTCTACAGACCTCAGTGTAGTCCTGGTCCTCTACAGACCTCAGTGTAGTCCTGGTCCTCTACAGACCTCAGTGTAGTCCTGGTCCTCTACAGACCTCAGTGTAGTCCTGGTCCTCTACAGACCTCAGTGTAGTCCTGGTCCTCTACAGACCTCAGTGTAGTCCTGGTCCTCTACAGACCTCAGTGTAGTCCTGGTCCTCTACAGACCTCAGTGTAGTCCTGGTCCTCTACAGACCTCAGTGTAGTCCTGGTCCTCTACAGACCTCAGTGTAGTCCTGGTCCTCTATAGACCTCAGTATCTGGTCCCAAGACCTCAGTGTAGTCCTGGTCCTCAGACCTCAGTGTAGTCCTGGTCCTCTATAGACCTCAGTCTAGTCCTGGTCCTCTACAGACCTCAGTGTAGTCCTGGTCCTCTATAGACCTCAGTGTAGTCCTGGTCCTCTATAGACCTCAGTCCACGTGGACAGACCCAGAGAGCTCAGCTCAATAAACCAAGTGAAGTAGTTTTCTAGTGTTTTGTTTCAGTAAAATATAAATACAGGTAAATTCAGATCACCACCTCCTCCACCCCCCCCTCCCTCCTCCTCCTCCTCCTCTCCCCCTCCTCCCACCTCCCCCCCCTCCCTCTCCCTCCTCCTCCTCCTCCCTCCCTCCCTCCCTCCTCTCCTCCTCCTCTCCCCCTCCTCCCTCCCTCCTCTTCTCCTCCCTCCCTCCTCTTCCTCCCTCCCTCCTCCTCCTCTCCTCCCCTCCTCTCCTCCTCCCTCTCCTCCTCCCTCCTCCCCCTCTCCTCCTCTCCTCCTCCTCCCCCTCCCTCCCTCCTCTTCCTTCCTCCCTCCCCCCCTCCTCCTCCTCCTCCTCCTCCTCCCCCCCCTCCTCCCCCTCCTCCTCCCTCCCTCCCCCTCCCCCTCCCCCCCTCCCTCTCTCCCCTCCTCCTCCCCTCCTCCCTCCTCCCCCCTCCCCTCCCTCTCCCCCCTCCCTCCCCCTCCCCCTCCTCCCTCCTCCTCCCCCTCTCCCCCTCCTCCTCCCCTCCCTCTCCCCCCCTCCCTCCTCCCTCCCCCCTCTAAAGTCTCCAGAACACGAGAAACCACAGGCCCATGTTTTGAAAGCTCTTTTAATTGAAAGCCTCGTAACAACACAGAAAGCAACGAGCCGCGAGGCGACCCTGAACGCCTCGTCGCTACGAGCGCTTCATGCTCCAGAGGTTCAGACGCATTACACAATGTACATTATTCATATTATACCACACAGTCAAACCCATAGTGGACTATTAAACAAAAAGAAATGGCATTCAAATAAACAGCGTCACATTAACAATATTATGCATATTTAAAAAATAAAAAGTATTAAAGTACAGTACAAAGGAGAAAAAGCACATTTCAGTTCATTAAGCTTCTTTCTCCGCACGTTAAACTTCCTTCCTTTATTCCCACGAGGGCCGGCCAGACCAGCACGGAGATTACATCAAATATGAATTTTAAAAAGTCTAAAGAATAAGCTGAGGAGCCCTGCTGGTGCTCCTCCACACGAGAACCAGGAGAACCAGGAGAACCAGGAGAACCAAGAGAACAATCTGAGCCGAGCAGCTACCGACTCACGGCTACCGACTCACCTCTACCGACTCACGGCTACCGACTCACCTCTACCGAACTCACGGCTACCGACTCACCTCTACCGACTCACCTCTACCGACTCACCTCTACCGACTCACCTCTACCGACTCACGGTTACCGACTCACCTCTACCGACTCACGGCTACCGACTCACCTCTACCGACTCACGGCTACCGACTCACCTCTACCGACTCACGGTTACCGACTCACCTCTACCGACTCACCTCTACCGACTCACCTCTACCGACTCACCTCTACCGACTCACGGTTACCGACTCACGGTTACCGACTCACCTCTACCGACTCACCTCTACCGACTCACCCTACCGACTCACGGTTACCGACTCACCTCTACCGACTCACGGTTACCGACTCACCTCTACCGACTCACGGCTACCGACTCACGGCTACCGACTCACCTCTACCGAGTCACGGCTACCGACTCACCGCTACCGACTCTACCGGCTCACGGGTTATAAATCCCTCCCGCCGCCTTCAGAGCATTCAGATGGAACCACGAGAAGACGAGGAAGACGAGGACACGTCTTCCTCCACCGAGAACACAAAGAAGACACATCAGAGACCGATAGACGCCTTGTTCCTCCACTGCCGGAGGACAGGGTGAGACAGGTGAGGACAGGGTGAGACAGGTGAGGACAGGGTGAGACAGGTGAGGACAGGGTGAGACAGGTGAGGACAGGGTGAGACAGGTGAGACAGGTGAGGACAGGGTGAGACAGGTGAGGACAGGGTGAGGACAGGGTGAGACAGGTGAGGACAGGGTGAGGACAGGGTGAGACAGGCGAGGACAGGGTGAGACAGGCGAGGACAGGGTGAGACAGGCGAGGACAGGGTGAGACAGGTGAGGACAAGGTGAGGACAGGGTGAGACAGGTGAGGACAGGTGAGGACAGGGTGAGACAGGTGAGGACAAGGTGAGGACAGGGTGAGACAGGTGAGGACAGGGTGAGACAGGTGAGGACAGGGTGAGACAGGTGAGGACAGGGTGAGACAGGTGAGGACAGGGTGAGACAGGTGAGGACAGGGTGAGACAGGTGAGGACAGGGTGAGACAGGTGAGGACAGAGTGAGGACAGGGTGAGACAGGTGAGAACAGAGTGAGGACAGAGTGAGACAGAGTGAGACAGGTGAGACAGGTGAGGACAGGGTGAGACAGGTGAGGGCAGAGTGAGACAGGTGAGACAGATGAGGGCAGGGTGAGACAGAGTGAGACAGGTGAGACAGGGTGAGACAGGTGAGGGCAGAGTGAGACAGGTGACTCTCCTCTCGTCTCAGACCAGATGGACTGTGTATAAATATAGAAACCTTTTGGTAAACAATAACCACGCTGCCGTGTTCGCGCCTCCCGACGGGATGCTGAGTGTCGGTGCAGCTGCTACAACGTTAGCTTAGCTTAGCTTAGCACCGATCCAACCAGACTCCATTCAGAAAACAAGCGTTTTAAAAGCCGTCTGCTCGTCGTCTCGCTGAGAGAAATAACAAAACATCAATTCAGACTTTTTACAATTTGGCGTAATTATGAAGTTATTTCTGCATCATTTAAATCCGTTTATTGCAAATTAATATTCTTTATTTTAGGTTCATACAGATATCTGGGACTTCCTCGACATGAACGAAGCAGCGTTAGTTTATTCCAGCCGTGGTTGATAGAAACCGTGTTCACGCGGCGGTAAGGGAAGCTGAAAGTTAAACATCTATTTTCATACGGTTTATGTTTAAAAACATACACTTGCAGCATTTTTTAGCACAAATTGTGTGAAAATAGAGGCGTTTAATGTCACTTTCTGCTTCCCAAACATCAGAGCGTCGAGCGTGAACAGCAGATACATTCATCAGAGGATAGATCGGTTTGTCTTGAGCTGATTTCCCTCCCAGGTCAAAGGTCAAAGGTCTAGAGCCCTGCACACAGAGACACAAGGCAAAGTGCTGACCCTTGGTTCAGGGTTGGGTCCAGACGGATGAAACCCAGAACCCAAAGTGAAGAAGTGGGTCGCAGAAGGACTGTGGTCACGTTGACGTGTTAACTTGTGCATTGGGACATTTATTGGCTTTTTAACGCGTTCATGCTCCGATAATAAAGTCTCTAATAAACCTGTGTATCCAAAATACAAACAGTCAGACACTTCAGGTCAAAAACATCACGTTGAAATCCAGCACGGACGCGTCAAAAGGTCAAAAGGTCAAACGAGGCGATCAAAAGCAAATAAACGGGGGAAAATGGATTAATTTCAGACATGGAGCTCTTTATGTTTTATATAGTTCATCTTAAATAACTATCACTAATATCAATGTCCAACCACATCTACCGACATCAAAACAGGAAGTCAGAGATGAAGTCGTAAATTATGGTCCATTTAGAGTCAAACAGACCATAAAGCTTTAGGGCGGGGCTCCAAGGTGATTGACAGGTCTCTGTCACTCCTCCTCAGTCCTTATATGGTCACTTCCTGTTTACTGGTTGATAAAAACAAGATGGCGACGGCGAAATCACCAAATTGAAGGCTTCAAAACGTTATTTGCGGGCGACGTGTTTCTGGGTGAGATCTTCAGAGATTAACAACATGAATATATCATTTTATGGCAGTTTGTTTGTCCTCTGAGGACGTTTAAAGTGAAGCACAGGGGTCAACACGCCTAGTCAGATGGTCACCGGCCAGTTTAGAGGACGCGACGGATTAAAGAGCAGGGAAAGACAACAATGACTTCAAAACTATTGTTTGTGTATTATTTTGCAGCTTATAAAGGTTGTGCGCGCATATAAACACTTACTCATACGGTACGTATATGCATGTGCGTTCAAGAGGATAAAGGCCGTAAAAAGAAATGTATGAACTACATAAAACAGGTGGTTTTGTTTTCCCGATAGTCACGTGCATCGCGTTCACCTCGATGACGCAATATGTGAGAGTCCAACCACACCACCTCATTTACCTTTAACCAGCTGGACTTCCAATGATACTAAAGGGTCGGGAGGTCGGGGGTCGGGGGCACCTGAAGGTCAATAACAGCCTTTGCAGCAGCGCCTGAATGTAAAACGCTGTTTGTGTTTGTTTCTTTCACATGAAACGGTTTCATTTGCTTTCACCTTCTGGACGTCTTGTTTTTAGGGGAAAGAACAAAGTGATGGCGTTTCCATCCAGGTCGGCACCGTGCAAGTGGACAAAATATGGCAATTTGAGGGCGTATTAGCTGCCCGTTGTCAAATGTATACACTTCTTTACAAAAAAACAAAGAAAAGCTCTTCTCTACTGTTGGATGTTTGTGTCATCAGGACACAAACATGGACACACCTTGAAGGAGCAACACTGGCGGGATATTCTTCTTCTTCGCCTCCGTGGCGCCGGGTCTCCTATGGCTTGGGAGGAGAGGGGTCGGGGGAGGTGGCGGTGCCGGGGGGAGGGGAAGGGGCGCTTTCGGGGCCGGCAGAGGGAGAGGCAGGGCCGGAGGCGGGGGAGGGGAACTCTTTTATGGTGACGGTGACGAGGTTGGTGGTGACGTCGGTGACCACCACGTCCTTGCAGCTCGGCGCCATTTCGGGGTGCCAGTTGGGGTCTCCCTCGGCAGGCGCCCTCGGGGGTTCGGCGGGGGCGGAGCTCTGGTCCCCGGGGGCGGCGGGCAGCTGGCGTTTAGCCCTGCGTTGGCGGGGACTTTTCCTGCCTCCCTCTTGGGTCGTCCTACTGTCCGGGGCACCGTCGTCCTCCTCGGTCTCCAAGGAAGGAGCCGGGGAGGAGGTGAGGAGGGGCGGGTTGCAGGACGGAGCAGCGGGCGTGGCGCTCTGGCCCTTCTGGGTCTCTGTGGGGGGTCTACTGGACTTGGGAGCCTCGCTGGAAGGCGAGGTGGCGGCGGGCTGGGACTGAGCAGCCGAGGACCTGGTGTGGGACTTTCGCTCAGAGCGGGTGGAGCTGGAAGGAGACGGAGGTGAGTGGGCGTCCTGGGCCCCTGTGCTGGAGCCCGGGTGGGAGGGGAGGGACACGGGGCCCCCGCACTGCAGCCCAAACGGCTTCCCGTACATGGGGAAGCCCAGCATTTTCAGAGGCGGCTGGAAAGGTCTGTAGGGGGCGTCGCCCTTCTTCCCGATGATGCGATTGCGGGACGGGATGTTCTGGCGACCCGCCGTGATATTCCTGCCGCCTGCAGAGGCTCCGCCTCTTCCCGGCTTGTCGATGACCTTCAGGTTGAGGATGATCCGACCTCTCTTGACCTCCCGGGGTTTGACCCTGCGGTTGAGGATGCGGACGGTCTCGGAGAAGGGGGAGACGTGCAGACGGGAGGGGAAGCCGCCGGGGTTGGAGAAGGAGGCCGCCATGGGGTCCGAGCGGGGCAGAGGGCGCCTGGACATCCGGTGGCAGCGGTGAATGTCTTTCTTCAGCTTGTGGGTGCTGGCGAGGGAGTTGAGTTTGGGAGACGGGGCCACGGCGGAGGAAGAGGAGGACGAAGAGGCTAAATGAGGCGAGGCGGCGGAGGAAGGAGTCGCTCGGCCGGGAGTGGACGAGGAGGAGCGCGACGTGGTCTGGCGGGCGTCCGAGGCTCGGCTGCCCGCCGCTGCTTTCGGAGTCCGAGTCTGAGGAAGAGGAAGAGGAATTAGTTTTATTTGGGAGGAAACCTCCTTCACCACTATTTCTACGGACAATTTGGAAGATTGTGTTCCTTCTTTTCCCATAATCAGCTTGTTCTTGGTGCTCAGCATGTCGAGGAGGTGAACTCGTGTTTAGACATCCAGGTTATTGTTATATTTTGTAGTGAAGACCTGCTTCACGGTGATAAAATAGTGATGTAAACAAAACAAAACACCTCTGCAGCTAAATGTATTCCAGCTTTAACCCGCGCTTCATTCACCAAATCAATGCTCAGTGGGAATATTAGGCGGTATTTAATAACCTAATCAGAAACAATACGTCCACATGCCTTTGAGGCACATCATGACCGAGGCCAGTGTGTGAAGGAACCAGAGTTCTGACTCGTAGGTGTTAACCTCTCGTATCCAGGCTGGACGCTGGTCTTCTACGAACCCTGTCACCATTCCTTGGTTTCTTTAACGTCGTTCTCTCCTTTAGCTACCCGAGTTAATGCATCAACAAACGACGTCGGCAATAACTGCAACGCTATGATTTCCTGATTAATAAAGTATAAATATGAGGATGAGGTAAGATGAAGACATCCGTTAATGCGTTGCAGCCTTTTGAGAAGCTCGTCTTCGTGCATGAATATTAAAACTTTACCTTCCCGGCAACGGTTTTGGGTTTTGGTCCTCGTTTCTTCGGCCCGTTTATTTCTCTTTCCCGCTCCCTGTAAAAAAATTAAAATAACGAAAGGAAACGACAGTTAGAGATCACACAGGCTAAAGAAAGATCAACACAGTGAACACAAGGACAACCAATGAGAAGAGGAGATGAAAGCAGTTTGAAGGTCTTCATCTGAACAGTTTAGTTTCCCTTTGACTTCCTCTCTTTACTGGAAACATGAACTCCCTTCAGAGCGCCAGCAGACACCAAGGATTCAAGATGAACGCTTCACAACCGGAGGAAGAACACAAAGACACGGACAGAAGCACGATGCACTTATAGACAAGTAAATAGACATTTTAAGTTCATCTGACAATGACCTGTGACTCTGTACATGTGTCCTCTTCTTATGTTCTCATGTTGCAATATGAACTAGTATTAAACTGCTATTAAACTGATATTAAACTGATATTAAACTGGTGTTTTTCGCCGTGTAGAACAGGGCATTGGTAGGATCTTTGACCCCACGTTAGACTTTATAACGTTTTTCCTGAATCGGCGTCTGCAGAGTTGTGATTTTGGACGTTTGTAACGTGTCACAGTAAATAAGAAGCACAATAAGAAGTACAATAAGAAGTACAAAGAACTCACTTTCGCTCAAAGCCCAGTATCAGCCTGTCGTCCAGAATATTCTCCTCTGGCTCCCAGGTGCTGTGCCTGAAGAATGAAGAATGGAGCAACATGAAGCAGCAAACTTCTTCTCTCTTTTAACCACAAAAGATTATTTTAATTTACAATTTCAGTTTAGTGTCCGGACATTAAAAGCTAAACGAATAGCTCCCTTTGAAAGGGTTGATAATTCACGTTTAAATCAAAGTCAGGAGAAGGACTCACTTCATTGCCCATCCTTTCCATTTCACCAGGTATTCAAGTCTTGCCTGCAAACAAACAAACAAAGAAACAAACACACGGATCAATAAAAACAGCTCGTATTTGACTTTAGAGACAAACGTCCCGTCTGAAAACCATCCTCCAACTATTTATTACCGTTACACAGCCTTTGCACAACTCTTCTCTATTAATATGCACTTAAATTACAATATTTTATTGTACATTTTCATATTTTCTCTTGTTAAAGTATGTCTTATACTCTTCAACTGTGTTTATTGTTTTGCACCAATACGTGTCACATATTTGTTAATAAACAGGTTCTGATTCTGAACTTATTCCAAATCAAGAAGCTCGTTACAGGTTCTTCTCTCATGTGGACTCGGGTTCGTCAACAAAGACCAGGACCCCCACAGACTGACTGACACCCCAAGGACCAGTTCCTTCAACATCTTTTCTTTATTAAAATACACTTGCCACTTTATTTTATAATATATACTTGTTTTAAAGTACTGTTTTCTGGCTGTTGTTTACCATATTTATCTATTATTGCACTGTTTATTATTTTATTCTATTTATTGTTATTGTTTTGATCATTTTATTCTGTTTGTTATTATTTGTATTGTTTTATTATATGTTTATTGTTATTGTTTTAATTATTTTTATTGTTTTATTCTTTGTTTATTGTTATGCACCTTTCACCTGGTCACGTTCCTTGTAGTTATATGTAACGTATTTGTTAATAAACGGTTCTGATTCTGATAAAGTAGGAAGTCGTTTGCATGGAAGTAAACATCATATGTCACCTATAATGACGTCATATTCTAAACATCCGAGCTAATCTGAACCCTAAATATCCTGCTTTTGTTGCATCACTTCTCTCCTATGAGGTCCTGGTAGTGGACTCAGAAGTGTAGCTGGAGGCCTGCTGGTCCACTGGGGACCCCCTCCCCTCCCCCATTATTTATAGGGGGTTTGATCCGGGTCTGATCACACAGAGACTCTGAGGAGTCCTTCAGCATCTGTGGCTCGTGCCCTCCTCTCTCACATGATTATAGGACCTCTAAGCTGTGATGCTGGAGCAACTGCAGGCTGCAGACTAGGTTTAGCTAGCATTAGCTAGCTGGTAGAGACCCCCCCCCCATATATGTTACAGCACGACCCCCCTCCCCCTCCCCTCCTCGGCCTTGTCCTGCCTCCAGCCCCGTCTCTGTGTGGCTGGTTGTACTATACATTGTGTGTGTGTGTGTGTGTGTGTGTGTGTATATATATATATATATATATATATATATATATATATATATATGATTATGCAGAGCTAGCTAGGAGCTAGCTAGCCTATAGCTAGCTCGAAGCAAGCTAGGAGCTGGCTAGGTCCGACCCATCGGCCACAAGGCCCCGAGCCCACGGAGCCGTGGGGGCGGGGGGGCGGGGGGGAGACACGCGTGGACGGCCGGAGCGAGAGCTCACCTTGCGGACGCGGCGCTTCAGGATGGCTTCCGCCGCGAATACGCGATCTCCCGTCGAGGAGAGCTCCATCTTCTCTCTCATGGCCGCAGTGACGTCACTACTATGGCTTGCTGCCTGTCACGTGGCCAGATCGGCCCCCTCGGTCGCCCGGGCAACGAGGAGGACTCTCACGAGGACGCGAAAGAACCGCGAAAGAACCCGTCGTCTGATTACAATATATATATATATATATTTTATACATACATTTACAAATAAATGTATAGATATTTATTATACATTTACATACATATTATTGTATATATTATATATATCATATATATTTATTAATGCTATAATATATATATTATATCGTATATATATTAAATTGGGTGTATATATATATTATATACATACATATTATATTGTATATATATATTATATTGTATATAAATCTATATTATACATACATTTACATATATATAATATTGTATATATAATATATATATTTATTTATTAATGCTATTATATATATTATATTGTATATATATTATATTGTATATATATGTATTATATATAGACATTTATATATATATCATATTGTATATATATATATATATGTATTACATATATATATATGTTTACGTTTATTCTTGTTGTTCTTTTCACTTTATTTCTGTAATTATATAATATTTGTATTGTTATTATTATGGCAGACACTTTGTGCTACTAGCTTGAAATATGCTTAGTATTCATATTAAATTATTATTATTACGAATCTCTTGTATTACATGGATGTGCAGCCAGCTTTTTTTAATGTAATTTAGTGTTTATTTTATTTTTAGTGGGGTTTTTAGAAAATGTCTCATTAAAATTACTTTAAGATCTTTTATTTTCCTTACATTGACTTCCACAGTCAAAGGTCACTTACCAGTGTAAAAAAAGTAATAAAATATAATTATAAGAATAATGTTGAAGAATAATAAGGATCATTATTATTATTTTTTTATATATATTTTATAATAATTTTAATAATTCTATTTACTTTAATAATTTAAATAATTTAAATAATTTAAACTATTTAAACTATTTTATAGTTTTTATTACTATTTTATTAAAATTATTTTAATAAAATACCGTAACAATGTTAAAGAATAATAAGGATGATTAATATTTTAATCATTAAAATTATTTAATCTTTTAAATCATTTTAATGATTTAAATCATTTAAATAATAATTATTATATATTTTTAAACCTAACTAAATAGGTAGGCTGAAGGCAAACTGCTCCCATGTGTAAACCTCCAATCCCCCCCATCCCCCACTGAGCATCGCCTATATATTTTACGCCCCGCCCCTTTCACCTAGCAACGCCCGCTCCTTGAACTCTGATTGGCGCACTCACATCGGTCACGATTTCTAGCAAGTTCGGTTTCAGCGTCGCCTGGTTGTTGACGTCGCTGTCAGAAGTCAACGGAGCCACGCGCAGCAGCAGCAGCAGCAGCAGAAGAAGAACCAGCAGGTAAGAACGACTTCCGGCAGCCACCTGGCGCGTGATCGGTTAAAACGACTCTACTGAACCGGGTGTTCCGTTCCCGGTGTCCGGTAGCGGGTTGGTCCGGTGTCAGGGGGCTTGTGAGCGGCGTGAACAGGGCCGCCTGCCCTGCCGGTTGTCACGGGGAGACCCCGTTAGCAGCGTCACCAGGGTAACAGCGGCCCTCTGATCTCACCGCGAAAGTACAGATGCTGTTGAGAGTAAACAACAACACGCACATATTTGTGGTTATTTACACAGGGAGTGAAGCTTTGTGGTCAAGACCTCATTAAACAAACAAACATAAATAAATAAATAAACAAATAAAAAACAAGTCTGTTATTAAAGTACCAGGTGTGTATTTAAAGAGTAGAGGTGTGTAAAAGGTGTGGAACAGTATGAACTAGTCCTGAGGATGAGGGTCAGAGTCAGGGGGGGTCCTGGGTCGTGATGGAGCTGATGGAGATGATGGTCAGGTCCTGGGTCGTGTCTAGATGATGGTCAGGTCCTGGGTCGTGTCTAGATGATGTTCAGGTCCTGGGTCGTGTCTAGCTGATGTTCAGGTCCTGGGTCGTGTCTAGATGATGTTCAGGTCCTGGGTCGTGTCTAGATGATGTTCAGGTCCTGGGTCGTGTCTAGATGATGTTCAGGTCCTGGGTCGTGTCTAGATGATGTTCAGGTCCTGGGTCCTGATGGAGCTGATGTTCAGGTCCTGGGTCGTGTCTAGATGATGTTCAGGTCCTGGGTCCTGATGGAGCTGATGTTCAGGTCCTGGGTCGTGTCTAGATGATGGTCAGGTCCTGGGTCGTGTCTAGCTGATGTTCAGGTCCTGGGTCGTGTCTAGATGATGTTCAGGTCCTGGGTCGTGTCTAGATGATGTTCAGGTCCTGGGTCGTGTCTAGCTGATGTTCAGGTCCTGGGTCGTGTCTAGCTGATGTTCAGGTCCTGGGTCGTGTCTAGATGATGTTCAGGTCCTGGGTCGTGTCTAGATGATGTTCAGGTCCTGGGTCGTGTCTAGATGATGTTCAGGTCCTGGGTCCTGATGGAGCTGATGTTCAGGTCCTGGGTCGTGTCTAGATGATGTTCAGGTCCTGGGTCCTGATGGAGATGATGTTCAGGTCCTGGGTCGTGTGTAGAGACTGTGTAGCAGAAGTATTCACATCTTTACTGAAGTATTAGTAGTACTACAGTGTAAAAAAAATACTCCGTTAAAAATAAAAGTCCTTCATTCATAAACCTACAACAGTATTAGCATAATACAAAAAGTAAAAGTACACATAATGCAACATGGCCCATTTCTGACTAATTTATTATATTATTGCTTTGTAATTATTGTAATTGCTGTCTTCTCTTTGCCGTCAGGTGACCATGCAGTTCCTGGGCCGGCTGCTGGACACCGTGTCCTCCGTGTCGACCCTGTTCACCAACCCGTACCGGGTCAGGGAGGCGGCGCTAGCCGACTACGGCGGAGGAGGCAAAGTCCTGCTGAAGGAGGAGGGGCGCTTGGTCCTGTACAGAAACGCCCCGTACCAGTCGTGGGACTGCCTGCTCATGTGCCCCGAGACGCCCAACGTCACCCTGAGGTCAGTGCTGAGTCCGTCGCTTTGGCCGGCGCCATCTTGTTTTTTTTGTTTTGCAACCAGGTAACAGGAAGTGATCATATCTGGACTAAAGAGGAGTGACGTAGAGACGCCGTATACGTCTCTGGTGTCGACCTGTCAATCACCTTGTAGCCCCGCCCTAAAGCATCCCCTGCTTTGTGACAGATTAAACATTTGGTGTTTTGCAAAAACATAGAAACATCTTTCCTTCATGAATGTTCCTCCTCTGATTCATTTATGATAACTGGCTTTGAGTTAGATAAGCTGCTTTGCTACAGATCAATAGTGATCCAAGATTAATCTATAAGATAATATACTTAAAGTATTAATCAAATCTGCACGGGCTACTTAACAAACGTGTTCTTTTCAGCTGACATCTGTAGTAAGTTAACAAAGTGTCTCTAAAGCTGCATTCTCTCTCCTGACCACCAGGGGGCGACTCCTCTGGTTGTATAGAAGTCAAAGCTTCATGTGTTAAAGCTGCATTCTCTCTCCTGACCACCAGGGGGCGACTCCTGGTTGTATAGAAGTCAAAGCTTCAGTTAAAGCTGCATTCTCTCTCCTGACCACCAGGGGCGACTCCTCTGGTTGTATAGAAGTCTATAGAAAATGACTCTACTTCTCTCTTGATTTATTCCCTCAGTAAACATTGTAAACATGAGTTTATGTCTCAATCTCTAGTTTCAAGTCTTCTTCAATACAGCATGATGTTCATTTTGTAAATTATGGTCCATTTAGAGTCAAACAGACCATAAAGAGGGGATGCTTTAGGGCGGGGCTACAAGGTGATTGACAGGTCTCTTTCAGAGACGTATACGGAGTCTCTACGTCACTCCTCCTCAGTCCACATATGTACACTTCCTGTTCATTGGTGCAAAAAAACAAGATGGCGACGGACAAAACGCAGAACTTAAGGCTTCAAAACAATTTACTCTCATGCAAACATTATGATCCCTGTAAATTAACACCAGGTCTGAAAGTTTTTCATTATATATATATATATATATATATATATGTATATATATATATATATATATATATATATATATATGTGTGTGTGTGTGTGTGTGTGTGTGGTATATATATATATATATATATATATATATATAATGTGTATGTATGTGTGTCACCTCTGCTCCGTGAACCAGGCTGTTCCAGGTGGCGTCGGAGGAGGACGCCATGAACTGGTTCCCCCAATACGCCCTCAAGCTCCGCCCCTTCTACGAGACACTTCATTTGAAGGCCGAGACCACGCAGCCAATCGTAGACTGCATCCGCAACCACCAGGACTGGAGCTCCGCCCACATCGCCGTGGACACGGGCCTGAGGGAGTGTCTCAAACACAACTATGTCCAGAGGTACGAGAGATGGTTTTTATTCAGGAAGATTTTATTTAACAATATATATCTAAATAATAGAGGAAAGCATCAAGTCGTATCATTTCAGAAGTCCAGCAAAAGTTAGTCATTTTATTTAAATGATGATCAAAATTGTGGTTGAATTGATGAATAATGTCATCTCTAGTTCAAGAAGAAGTTTAAAGAGGAAAGAAGTGTATTTTATGCTGAACTCTATTCACAACAACAGCTAAACAACAACAGCTCTAAACAACAACAGCTAAACAACAGCTCTAAACAACAACAGCTAAACAACAGCTCTAAACAACAACAGCTAAACAACAGCTCTAAACAACAACAGCTAAACAACAGCTCTAAACAACAACAGCTAAACAACAGCTCTAAACAACAACAGCTAAACAACAGCTCTAAACAACAACAGCTAAACAACAGCTCTAAACAACAACAGCTAAACAACAGCTCTAAACAACAACAACAGCTCTAAACAACAACAGCTCTAAACAACAGCAGCTCTAAACAACAGCAGCTCTAAACAACAGCAGCTCTAAACAACAGCAGCTCTAAACAACAACAGCTCTAAACAACAACAGCTCTAAACAACAACAGCTCTAAACAACAACAACAGCTCTAAACAACAACAACAGCTCTAAACAACAACAACAGCTCTAAACAACAGCAGCTCTAAACAACAGCTCTAAACAACAACAACAGCTCTAAACAACAACAACAGCTCTAAACAACAACAACAGCTCTAAACAACAACAGCTCTAAACAACAACAGCTCTAAACAACAGCAGCTCTAAACAACAACAACAGCTCTAAACAACAACAACAGCTCTAAACAACAACAACAGCTCTAAACAACAACAGCTCTAAACAACAACAGCTCAAAACAACAACAGCTCTAAACAACAACAGCTCTAAACAACAGCAGCTCTAAACAACAACAGCTCTAAACAACAACAGCTCTAAACAACAGCTCTAAACAACAACAGCTCTAAACAACAACAACAGCTCTAAACAACAACAACAGCTCTAAACAACAACAGCTCTAAACAACAACAGCTCTAAACAACAGCTCTAAACAACAACAGCTCTAAACAACAACAACAGCTCTAAACAACAACAACAGCTCTAAACAACAACAACAGCTCTAAACAACAACAACAGCTCTAAACAACAACAGCTCTAAACAACAACAACAGCTCTAAACAACAACAGCTAATCCTAAGGATCCTGTCAGACTGCTGATCTCAACATCTGCAATAACTCGATAAGCCAATAAGTCAACATTTATGTAAACAAATTTAGATGTAATCATTTCCAACATTCACAACGTGTTTTTATCTGACAAAATATTCTGTTTCGATCCATATTATTTGGCGTTTCTCCTTTAAAAACTAAATCTTCACTGCTGTCATGAAAACTATTTCTTTAGGGGTTTTTTCAAGGTGATGACGTCTTAAAATATGACGACAGACATTCAAAGCTTCATTTAAAAACCTCACTAGAAGCTTCAAATGTAAAAAAAATAAATAATCAACAAGTATTTACATAAAAGTTGCTTAAGATAATCAATATATCATTTATCAATATATCATTTATCAATATATCACAAAAATAAACGTTTAGTTGCTATATTCTTGTTCCTAGTTTCATTGAAAGTCTATAAGATAAGAAATACAAGAAAAGCGTTCTCAAACACTGATGTAGGAAAATGATCCTCAAAGACACGACGAAGGTCACGAAGCTGTGATTTGATCTTATCTTCTCTTGATAGCTTGTTGGCGTTAACCCTCTGAACCCTGAAGCAGTTTCTGGGTGCTTTTTGTCTCCGTCACATGTTTCTCTCTGTGCTCTTGATTTTCAAAATAAAAGTCCTGCTCCTCTCTGGAAACAGAAGCATCAGGACTAGAAGTAGAGAACTAGAACACTTCTTTAGTGCAGAATAACTAAATTATTAAATTTAATCAATATAATTTATTTGATTATTTAATTAACATAAATTGGAAAACAATGGAATCTATAAATAAAACGTGTTTCAAGTGTTACCAACGTAATAAAACTACTTCTGCATGCGACATACGTTCAACTATTAACATTTTAACAACCTCTCTTGTGTAACAGCCTGAAGTTCAGTCAGTTCCTCTGATTTGTTGTCACGTGACTGTTTCTCAGGTGAATCAACCATGACGTCATAGTTTCTCTGAGGAGCTCAGAATTTAATGTTTTTACAGAATCTGGTTAAAGTAAACGGATTATTTGGGCCGACGTTTTAAAGGAGACGTGTAGAATATAATGTTTTTGATGAAAAATCACCATTTTAAGCTCCGTTTCGTCTCAAACGATGTGTTCAAAGACCGCCGGGAGGATGAGACCCTGAAGATAATGACTGTTTTTTATAAATGGTTTAAAACAACATGCTTCTCCATCCCGCCAGCGGGTTTTGGGGTTCAGAGGGTTGATATGAGCGGTCCTTGTTATCTGCAAAACCCAAAAAAATGAGGATCCAAATATGAACGCATTGGTCGGAAGGTAACGGGTCGCGTCTCCGTCTCCAGTCAGATCAACGCTCGCGACGCCGCCGGTCAGACGCCGCTGCACCTGGCGTGTGAGCGCGGCGACGCGGCGTGCGTGAGGCAGCTGCTGGAGGAGAGCCAGGCTCGGACCGACATCAGAGACCGCCACGGAGAGACGCCCATGCACTGCGCCGCCAAGCAGGACACGCCTGCCATCATCCAGGTGAGACCGCTGATAGGAGGTGGACGTAGTCGTCATGGTGACGTCTCTCGTTGGCTTGTGGACGTTTTGAAGCCTCAAGTTCAGCGATGTCGCCATCTTGTTTTTCTTTTTGCATCTCATTAACATCAGTGATCATATCTGGAGGAGGACGTAGAGACCTGTCAATCACCCTGTAGCCCCGCCCTAAAGCATCCCCTGCTTTATGGTCTGTTTGACTCTAAATGACCATAATTTACTAAATGAACATCATGCTGTATTGAAGAAGACTTGAAACTAGAGATTGAGACATAAACTCATGTTTACAATGTTTACTGAGGGAATAAATCAAGAGAGAAGTAGAGTCATTTTCTATAGACTTCTATACAACCAGAGGAGTCGCCCCCTGGTGGTCAGGAGAGAGAATGCAGCTTTAACACATGAAGCTTTGACTTCTATACAACCAGAGGAGTCGCCCCCTGGTGGTCAGGAGAGAGAATGCAGCTTTAACACATGAAGCTTTGACTTCTATACAACCAGAGGAGTCGCCCCCTGGTGGTCAGGAGAGAGAATGCAGCTTTAACACATGAAGCTTTGACTTCACTTTAAAGAATGGGAGGTTTATCTCATAGCTGAAATACACCAAATCCAGCCAACAAACGTAAAGACGTGATGGAACCCCAAACGGTCCGGCAGGTGGGCGGGGCTTGGTTCTGCCGGGTCACAAACTCTCTGATTATTCAGCTGAACAGTTCATTTAAATATGTTTCTGAAAACATTTGAGATGGGAAATAAGCAATAAGCAGTAACGATTAGTAACGGACCTAATTTGCATAACATTGAAGTTGAGTCGTGATTATGCAAATGTATACAGCGAACAGTCAGTCAACTCGCCGTGTCCATCATGGAACGCCTCTCTTGCTCGCCATAGATATTAATGGGATCCTTTAACTTCACATACCAACGGATTTGACGCCCCCCCCCTGACCCCTCCCCACCCCCGCCCCCCCTCTCAGGTCATGTGCTCGCGGTTGTGCTCGGGGGTGAACGAGCTGAACAACAACGGGGAGACGCCGCTCCACGTGGCGTGCCGCCTGGGACGCGTGGAGTCCGTCAGGGCGCTGTTGGGGGGCGGGGCCAAGTGTGACGTCATCGGTGGCACCGGCTACGCCATCCACAGCGCCATGAAGTACAGTGAGAAGGGGTGAGCAGGGAGGAGGATGAGGAAGATGAGGAGGATGAGGAAGATGAGGAAGATGAGGAAGATGAGGAAGATGAGGAGGATGAGGAGGATGAGCAGGATGAGGAGGATGAGGAGGATGAGCAGGATGAGGAGGATGAGGAGGATGAGGAGGATGAGGAGGATGAGCAGGATGAGGAAGATGAGGAGGATGAGCAGGTGTCTCTGGAGGGTGAAATACAGACCTGGGTTTATTTATATGGGATATAAGGAAAACATTTTAATAATACAAATTATATTTGGACTCTGAATTGTCTGTTGGATAGAGGAACTTTTATCTGGTCCTGGTCCTCTTTAGACCTCAGTGTAGTCCTGGTCCTCTATAGACCTCAGTGTAGTCCTGGTCCTCTACAGACCTCAGTGTAGTCCTGGTCCTCTACAGACCTCAGTGTAGTCCTGGTCCTCTACAGACCTCAGTGTAGTCCTGGTCCTCTACAGACCTCAGTGTAGTCCTGGTCCTCTACAGACCTCAGTGTAGTCCTGGTCCTCTACAGACCTCAGTGTAGTCCTGGTCCTCTAGACCTCAGTGTAGTCCTGGTCCTCTACAGACCTCAGTGTAGTCCTGGTCCTCTACAGACCTCAGTGTAGTCCTGGTCCTCTATAGACCTCAGTGTAGTCCTGGTCCTCTAGACCTCAGTGTAGTCCTGGTCCTCTATAGACCTCAGTGTAGTCCTGGTCCTCTATAGACCTCAGTGTAGTCCTGGTCCTCTACAGACCTCAGTGTAGTCCTGGTCCTCTACAGACCTCAGTGTAGTCCTGGTCCTCTACAGACCTCAGTGTAGTCCTGGTCCTCTACAGACCTCAGTGTAGTCCTGGTCCTCTACAGACCTCAGTGTAGTCCTGGTCCTCTACAGACCTCAGTGTAGTCCTGGTCCTCTACAGACCTCAGTGTAGTCCTGGTCCTCTACAGACCTCAGTGTAGTCCTGGTCCTCTACAGACCTCAGTGTAGTCCTGGTCCTCTACAGACCTCAGTGTAGTAGAACAGTGCGTCTCAGAGACAAATTGAGTATGAATATAACTTTATGGGTTCTCTCTGTTTGCTGAAGCAAACAGAGAGAACCCATAAAGTAGAGTTTGTTCTCCAGTTAAAGTGTCGTATGAAACTCATGTGTTCAGCTGCGTGGAGGAGATCCTCAAAGCGGACTCGGGTCAGCTCCAGGCCGAGGACTCTCTGTACGGAGGAACCCCGCTCCACTGGACCAAAACCGCCGAGGTGAGAGATGTTTAAATAACAATAATACTCCCAGAGGAACGTTTGTGTTCATGCTTTCATGTTCCAACAAAGGATTCAGGACTAAAGTATGAGCATGTGTTGCTCTGTGTTGCTCTGTGTTGCTCTGTGTTGCTCTGTGTCGCTCTGTGCCGCTCTGTGCTGCTCTGTGTTGCTCTGTGTTGCTCTGTGTTGCTCTGTGCCGCTCTGTGTCGCTCTGTGCCGCTCTGTGCCGCTCTGTGCCGCTCTGTGTCGCTCTGTGTCGCTCTGTGCTGCTCTGTGTTGCTCTGTGCTGCTCTGTGCTGCTCTGTGTCGCTCTGTGTCGCTCTGTGTCGCTCTGTGTCGCTCTGTGTTGCTCTGTGTTGCTCCGTGTTGCTCTGTGTTGCTCTGTGTTGCTCTGTGCTGTTCTGTGTCGCTCCGTGTTGCTCCGTGTTGCTCTGTGTTGCTCTGTGTTGCTCTGTGCTGTTCTGTGTCGCTCCGTGTTGCTCCGTGTTGCTCCGTGTTGCTCCGTGTTGCTCTGTGTTGCTCTGTGTTGCTCTGTGCCGCTCTGTGCCTCCCTGTGAGGAGTCATGAATGCGTCGTGCCATTTGAAAAGGGGAGGTATGGAGCAGATGTTCTCTCGTGTCCAGATGTGTCGCATGCTGCTGGAGCACGGCTGCGTGGTGAACTACCTCAGCAAGACCGGCGAGAGCGCCCTGCACATCCTGACCAGGAGGGGGCGCTTCGAGGCCGCCATGGTGCTGCTCACCCACGGGGCCAACGCCAACCTCAAGGGCCAGGACGGGAACACCGCGCTGCACCTCGCCATGA
The DNA here is from genome assembly GCA_016806645.1 of Ophiodon elongatus. NCBI lineage: Eukaryota > Metazoa > Chordata > Actinopteri > Perciformes > Hexagrammidae > Ophiodon > Ophiodon elongatus. Next base: position 11,903 of record JACSYO010000393.1, on the reverse strand, counting down.
AGGTGACGTCATCGCTGACGTTTTAATAATCACAGTTTTGTTTTGTCTTTACTCAGCTTCAGGATCCATCGTGTTTATGGCTTTGGAACAGATGAGAACAGGTTTAATCTCTCCGGGTTCCAAGTTAGTTTTCTTCTGTGAATCGGTGTTTTGTTGGTGTAATACCCATGTTGGCCACACGAGGCTGAAGCGCTCCACTACCTCATGTTTTAAAGGGTTCTGAAAACATTCATTCAGTTTTGATTTACATCACTTCCTCACACACAATATGTGTGATTAGCATTAAAACATCAGTGCTTTTAGTTCTAATTAGAACACGTCTGGTGGCGCACTCCAGCCTCGTGTGGCCAACATGAGTATTACAACAACAAACTGACCAAAGTGATTCTGACCAAAAGGAAAAAATATTCGCCTCCCAAAACCATAACTTAAAAAAAAAAACATGCCGGCAAAACTTAAAAAAAATGTTTACAACCTGTTTCACAGATTAGAAAAATAATATCGGCAAAACCTTTTCTTTCCACCTGTTCATAAACGCAGATTTAGAAAGCAGATCACCAGATTATTCTTTCCTCGCTTGTCTCTCGGGAAGAACGTTAGGTATCGTAACTCCGGATTTAATGAGTATAGGCTCCGCCCCCTAAGAGCTATCGCTATTGTTCTTTTTCCCAGTGGCTCTGAGAGGGGGCGGAGCCTGTACGAACTGGAAAACATTTATTAACAACTGTAATGTAACAGATTATTCTATTTGTGTCCTTCATTGTTGTTTCGTGGCTCTCTGTTCTTCAGATGGACCACATGGAGCTGATCAAAGCTCTCATTGTGTTCGGGGCTGACGTGGAGATCCACAACGACCTGGGAGAGACGCCTGGACTCATCGCTGCTCGCACCAGCAAAGGTAGGAGGGAGGGAGGGAGGCGAGGAGGCGAATAAGGAAACGTGATGAGTTCATGGAACTAAACATGCTTGACCTAACCTTTATTCCAGCATGAGTTCCACCGTTACAGCTCCATGTCTTAGACCCTGTCTTACGGCTCCTGGTACTAACACATGAGCGCTCGGGGCCCAGGTGAGGCGCTTCTGGTTCCGGGTACGTGGAAGTTAAAAATGCCGGCACAGCGAAGGAAGGAGGGAGGGAGGAAGGGAGGAAGGGAGGGAGGGAGGGAGGGAGGGAGGACTGGCCTCTGTGGCGGATGAGTGTTGTTTTGGTCCGGTCCTCCAGACATGAGGACGCCATGAAGTCAATAACAACACCAGCATAACACACTGGAAAATAAAACACATTTGAAGACGTCTTTGTCGGAAGGCCGCTTGTCCCGCCCCTCCTCCGCTGTGATTGGACGGCAGTTTTAAAGTCACGGCGACCATAAAAAACACCAAACGTGCCGAACAGAAGCTCGGCGCTGTGTAGCGTAGCATCAGGAGCCCAAAGGGACGTGAAGCGCCTCTCCTTCCCCGGTTCAGGGTCCTTTCTGACCGCTGCTCTACTGACCTCCTCCTTCAGAGCAACGTGTCTCCACGAGTCGAGAGTCAGAACGGAGCCAGCGTCTCACCGTGGATCACACTGCCACCTCTCTTAATCATCGTGGTGTAAATTTAAAAGAGTTGTCTTCATTCTCTGTGAGATGGTTGTGAATTCCACGGATCAAATGTTGATTTGCCTGAAAATAAGACCAACTTTCCCTCTTTGTCCTCTTCTAAGATCGCCTAATGTCTCTTTGGTCTCCTGATGCTACGCCACGCGCAGCGCGAGCTTCTGTTCGGCACGTTTGGTGTGTGTTATGGTCGCCGTGACTTTAAACCTGCTGGCCAATCACAGCGGAGGAGGGGCGGGACAAGCGGTGTGAATTCGCGGCGTTCCCGTTGGAAACATCAAAAGGAAAAGGCGTTGGTGGACACGCCCCCTTTAGAGCAGCGCGTCAGAACCAGCTCACGTCCTTCTGAAGATTCTACTTCTTACAAGCAGCAAAACATAATCTGAAAGAAGAAAGAGGACCAAAACATTTCCAGATATTCAGATAAAACGAAGCTCGCTCCACGTGGAGAGGATTTAAAAGTCTTTCTCTCTGACTTTCTGATCAGAAAGTAGGACGTATTACTTTTATTTGTCTTGACTTGCATTAAGGTGTAAATGTGTTTATTCTTTTTATTTTTCTGGCCTTTTCAGTGTTTTATGCATCAAGAAATCTGTGTGTGTGTGTGTGTGTGTGTGTGTGTGTGTGTGTGTGTGTGTGTGTGTGTGTGTGTGTGTGTGTGTGTGTGTGTGTGTGTGTGTGTGTGTGTGGGGCCACTTAAAGGACATTTATTTTGTGCTGTATTGATTTTAAAAATGCATGATGATTCATAACAGCTCTCTCTGCATTGTGTGTGTGTGCATGTCTTGGCTTGTGTGTGTGCATGTCTTGGCTTGTGTGTGTGTGTGTGTGTGTGTTAACATTAAAGGTCCTAATAGAAAGATACTGCTGGACATGCTGTGTAGTGTAGGGGTCCAGCGGTGCCACCCCCCCTCCCCCGCCAGTCCTCCCCCCTTCTCCAACAAGACCCCGTCTGCAGGCATAGGTAACAGCTGCTCCTCCCCCTGGCTTCAGCAGGTCTCATTCAGCAGGGGGGGGGTTCTCTACATTATTCTTTTTCTGTTTCTCAAAATACAAAAGATGGGTTTTAGTTTTCTCTCATATTCCAAAGAGTAAATAAAACAGATGAGCAGATTTTTATTGGTCGTATTTAAAGGCAGAATGAGAAGAATTCGTCGGCTCATCGAGGGTTAAAGTTCTCGCCAGCGGAGCTCGTTTCGCTGTATCTGTGTCCACAGTGGCCGTCGCCATCTTGTTTTTATCAACCAGTGAACAGGAAGTGACCACATGTGGACCAAGGAGGACGTAGAGACCTGTCAATCACCTTGTAGCCCCGCCCTAAAGCATCCCCTCTTTATGGTCTGTCTGACTCTAAATGGACCATAATTTACTAAATGAACATCATGCTGTATTGAAGAAGACTTGAAACTAGAGATTGAGACATAAACTCATGTTTACAATGTTTACTGAGGGAATAAATCAAGAGAGAAGTAGAGTCATTTTCTATAGACTTCTATACAACCAGAGGAGTCGCCCCCTGGTGGTCAGGAGAGAGAATGCAGCTTTAACACATGAAGCTTTGACTTCTATACAACCAGAGGAGTCGCCCCCTGGTGGTCAGGAGAGAGAATGCAGCTTTAAGACACTTCCTCTACGATGCATGCTGACTATCTGACACATACAGGTTGACGTCCAGAAACGTCCTGAACAGCGAAATAATAAAATTACTTCTCGAGGTCAGAAGATTGAGAGAGATTAATTCCGTATCAGTCTATACTTGTTTTTTAGGAGAATCCTTCTCGTTCTGTCTCTTAAAGTCACAAGTCTCTGTTTCGTTCTCTTTGGCGATAAGACGTTATTAGAGGTGCGTTTTTTAGGGCATCTCGCTCACCAGAGATCGTCATGTTTTTCCCAGTAAAGTCTCCACGGTTTCTCAGTTCGTTCCTTATTTGAGTGAAAATCTTTTTTTTCCAAAGTTTTTGGGAATAAAGCAAACGTAGAAACCCCCCCGTGACATTTGTCGCCCCCTTCCATCCTTAATGCACACACTTGATGCCGTGTGCTGGCTCCATACCAACAGCTCTTGTGATTGGCCGACAGGGTTCCAGGACATCCTGTATGCGGGGGCCGCCGTCAGCGCAATGAGCCGAGGCACGTCGGAGGTGGACGGCGCCAAGATGGCGAACAGGAAGTGAGCGACTGTGCCGTTTGTACTCGTGACTAGCTTCGCCTTCCACTCTGTCCTCGGACACCAAGCGCCATGACACCCGTCTGTGTTCCCGCCCCTCTGCAGGGTGGACAGCCTGCTGTGTCTGGACGGGGGAGGCATCAAAGGCCTGGTGCTCATCCAGATGCTGATCGCTCTGGAGCGAGAGGCCGGGCGGCCAATCAGAGAGCTCTTCGACTGGGTGGCTGGGACCAGCACCGGGGGCATCCTGGCCCTCGCCATCGTCCACGGTGTGTGTGTGTGTGTGTGTGTGTGTGTGTGTGTGTGTGTGTGTGTGTGTGTGTGTGTGTGTGTGTGTGTGTGTGTGTGTGTGTGTGTGTGTGTGTGTGTGTGTGTGTGTGTGTGTGTGTGTCTCTTATCCTCTGGTGTGTCTGCTTGTAGGGAAGTCCATGCAGTACCTGCTCTGCCTGTACTTTAGGATGAAGGAACAGGTGTTCAAGGGGTCACGACCTTATGAGTCGGCACCGCTGGAGGACTTCCTGAAGAAGGAGTTCGGGGAGAACACCAAGATGGCGGATGTCCGTTACCCGAGGTAGGTCAGCATGGAATAAACACGTCTCCTCAGCCAGCTGATGGAAGGGAGGCCCCCCGACCCGGTTCTAAAGGGGAACCGGAGAGGAGGCAGCAGAACATCCACCTGTTAGTGGAGTCCGTCCTCGTCCTCTGCACGTCTGCCTACAATATGAAAACATAGTTTAATGACTGACAGGAATTATGTTCGTCTGACTTTTTTGTGCAAGTGCTGTTTTTCCTTTTTCCCAATTCCTGTTCCTGTTCCCGTTGCTCCTCTCCTACAACGACTCGGTTCTCTCTCTGGTTCTGTTCAGGGTGATGGTGACCAGTGTTCTAGCAGACCGACATCCAGGAGAGCTGCACATCTTCAGGAACTACGACCCTCCCTCCATCCACCGAGAGCCCCCGTACGCCACCACCTCCACCTTCAAGCCCCTCACCACCCCACAAGGTACCTCACACCACCTTCAAGCCCCTCACCACCCCACAAGGTACCTCACACCACCTTCAGGCCCCTCACCACCCCACAAGGTACCTCACACCACCTTCAAGCCCCTCACCACCCCACAAGGTACCTCACACCACCTTCAAGCCCCTCACCACCCCACAAGGTACCTCATCTCGTAGGACTGGGGGGCTTTCAGTCCTCATCTCGGAGGACTGGGGGGCTTTCAGTCCTCATCTCGGAGGACTGGGGGGGCTTTCAGTCCTCATCTCGGAGGACTGGGGGGGCTTTCAGTCCTCATCTCGGAGGACTGGGGGGCTTTCAGTCCTGCCGGATCTCTAAAGAGGAGTTTGAAAGCGAGTCACCGGGGGCTACTTGTGAATTTGCATGCCGTGGTATTCCTGAAGAGCGGTTGTTGGTGATGTTTGAGTGGCAGCCATGTTGTTGTTGCAGGATGGGAGGATGAGGATGTGTTGGTAGTAGGATACACAGAGGAGCCGCCCAGAAAGCGTAGGAAGGTGACTGATGAAGGTGTGTGTCTGTGAGGGAGAGAACACACACATCTGGAAGGAAAAAGGTCACGAATAAATTAAACATCTTAAAGGGACGGTTTGACATTTTGGTCTTAATGGATGAGCTTTGTTCCCTCTGGGCAGAGCTAATGCTAAGCTAAGCTAGCCTGCTGCTGGAAGCTATCGATCTTCTCATCTCAGCAAGAAATTGAATAATTGCGCGTCACAAAATGTCAAACATTTCCTTTATTTATGACTCCAGATAGTTGCTTACACGTTTCATCTCTGCGCTTTCATCATGGACGAACGTGGATGTTTTTAATGCTTAAATCTTTACTCCAGAACAACTGGTGTGGCGAGCCGCCCGCTCCAGCGGCGCTGCCCCCACCTACTTCCGACCAATGGGCCGCTTTCTGGACGGAGGGCTGCTGGCCAACAACCCGACGCTGGACGCCATGTCAGAGATCCACCAGTACAATAAAGCTTTAAAAGCTGAGGTAGCTGCGGTCTAGTAATGGTCATCCATTACGTTCACATTCACTCACCCGTCTGGACATTTAAAGCGTTTGTGTTTCATCATTAAATGATCCGTCTCCTCCCTCCTGCCTCTCAGGGCCATGGAAACCAGATCCAGAGGTTGGGTATCGTGGTCTCGCTCGGTACAGGTGAGACATTCTGTCTGAACACGATGCAAAAATGTATTTCAAGAAAAGTTTGACTTTCAAGAACAGAATTTGGTTGAAAATGACCAGATCTTCTGGCGATCGTCGGCATCACTGGTCCCACTGAGCATGCTCACTAGCGTCTCCTTTAGCTCCGCCTCCCAGCCCTTTTTTTGGGCCCCACGTTATCATGTGACTGACCAGGAAGTTGTAATTCCAGCGTTTGACCACAATGTCAAGTTATCTTCACGCACGACGCTCTTGCTTGGGGCTCCACCACATTCCTGGTCGGTCCAAACAATTAGATTAAATCAACAAAATAATGTTTTGGTAATCTATAAAGCTAGCTCATCCAAATATCTTAATATTCTAGAATTCACATAAAAAAAACATAATTTGGAGACGGACGTGCTATGTTACCGTTAGCTTCAATGCTAAGACACAAAGTGGATTGTTTTTTGAAACAAAACAAAAATATGACCCAGATTTCTGACATTTTTGAAGACGGAAGGCAGCACTTCTGAATGTCAGTTGCACATGGTGAATACCTCTCTGAGCAAAGTCTTCTGTGAACACGTGGGCTGCCGTGTCCCTCCAGGTAAACCTCCTCAGGTGGTGGTGAACTCCGTAGATGTGTTCCGACCCACCAACCCTCTGGAGCTGGCCAAGAGCTTCGTAGGAGCCAAGGAGCTGGGAAAGATGCTAGTGGACTGTGTGAGTACAACCACAGACCTATTTATTCTGTACGTCTGGAGTTCAGCTCCTGATTCAACCTGTTTTTGCTCTTTGGTTAAATCAACGACCGCTCGTTACTCAGAAGCCAATTCTAGAGCTGAAACTATTAACATGATTATGTTTACAATGTTCGCTGGAGGAAAAACAAAGGAAAGACTGGAGGAAATCACGAAACACCTCAGAGTAGTGGACGAAAGTCACACATCCAATATGTCACCTTGCTGCTGCACTGCAACAAGCTAAGCTAGTAGAGGGATGAGAGAAACATTGCTAATAGCTTAACTTAGCCTTCAGCTTCATCCTCTGTATCCAGTGTAGCATGAAAGCATGGTGGAGTTACAAAGTTGTCACTTATCTGGTGATAGCAATGTGCTTTCCTACACTCTGACAAGAGAATATGGTTGAAGCGCTAAGTTGTTAAATTTAGCTCATTTAGCGGCTGGCTAGTTAGCTAGCTACCTTGCTAATTCCACCATGCCTACATGCTAACGTTACACTTGCCACAGAAAATGAGCCCAACGGTACTCTGGTGTGTTGGGTCCGGCTAACTAGCCAGTTCTGAAGATGGACTAGCTAGCTGGCTAGCTAACTAGCCAACAAAACCACCAGCCAGCGTTAACTAACGTGTTCAGAGGATTATTCTGCTTCCTCCTAAGCTCCGCCCACAAACATACGTCACCATGTTTACGAACAGAAAAGGCGTCTGTACATTTTTTCTTATTGATTCGTCCGCTCAGAATTGTCTTTTCTCGTTTGTGGTGGAACCTTTTAATGTTCCTGATGTTCTGGACACAATAACAATGATTACAGCAGCTCTCCCTCTCTGATTGGACAGTGTACCGACTCTGATGGCTGTGCGGTGGACAGAGCCGGAGCCTGGTGTGAGATGATCGACACCGTCTACCACAGGTCAGCTGACTGCACCCGCTGGACTGTAGTCCCCTTTCTCTGCATCCTCTGTCCTCTGTCCCCTTTCTCTGCGTCCTCTGTCCTCTGTCCCCTTTCTCTGCGTCCTCTGTCCTCTGTCCCCTTTCTCTGCATCCTCTGTCCTCTGTCCTCTTTCTCTGCGTCCTCTGTCCTCTTTCTCTGCGTCCTCTGTCCTCTGTCCTCTTTCTCTGCAGTCCTCTGTCCTCTGTCCTCTTTCTCTGCGTCCTCTGTCCTCTTTCTCTGCGTCCTCTGTCCTCTGTCCTCTTTCTCTGCGTCCTCTGTCCTCTGTCCTCTTTCTCTGCGTCCTCTGTCCTCTGTCCTCTTTCTCTGCGTCCTCTGTCCTCTGTCCTCTGTCCTCTTTCTCTGTGTCCTCTGTCCTCTGTCCTCTTTCTCTGCGTCCTCTGTCCTCTTTCTCTGCGTCCTCTGTCCTCTGTCCTCTTTCTCTGCGTCCTCCCTCTGTCCTCTTCTCCCCCCCCCCCCCCCCCCCCCCCCCCTCTCCCCTCTGTCCTCTGTCTCTTTTCAGTCCTCTGTCCTCTTCCCCTTTCTCTGCATCCTCTGTCCTCTGTCCTCTTTCTCTGCATCCTCTGTCCTCTGTCCTCCCTCTTTCTCTGTGTCCTCTGTCCTCTGTCCTCTTTCTCTGCGTCCTCTGTCCTCTTTCTCTGCGTCCTCTGTCCTCTGTCCTCTTTCTCTGCGTCCTCTGTCCTCTGTCCTCTTTCTCTGCGTCCTCTGTCCTCTGTCCTCTTTCTCTGCGTCCTCTGTCCTCTGTCCTCTGTCCTCTTTCTCTGTGTCCTCTGTCCTCTGTCCTCTTTCTCTGCGTCCTCTGTCCTCTTTCTCTGCGTCCTCTGTCCTCTGTCCTCTTTCTCTGCATCCTCTGTCCTCTGTCCTCTTTCTCTGCGTCCTCTGTCCTCTTTCTCTGCGTCCTCTGTCCTCTGTCCTCTGTCCTCTTTCTCTGCGTCCTCTGTCCTCTGTCCTCTTTCTCTGCGTCCTCTGTCCTCTTTCTTTCCTCTTCCTGCGTCCTCTGTCCTCTGTACTCTTTCTCTGCATCCTCTGTCCTCTGTCCCCTTTCTCTGCGTCCTCTGTCCTCTGTCCCCTTTCTCTGCGTCCTCTGTCCTCTTTCTCTGCGTCCTCTGTCCTCTTTCTCTGCGTCCTCTGTCCTCTGTCCCCTTTCTCTGCATCCTCTGTCCTCTGTCCTCTTTCTCTGCGTCCTCTGTCCTCTGTCCTCTGTCCTCTTTCTCTGTGTCCTCTGTCCTCTGTCCTCTTTCTCTGTCCTCTGTCCTCTTTCTCTGCGCCTCTGTCCTCTGTCCCTTTCTCTGGTCCTCTGTCCTTGTCCTCTGTCCTCTTTCTCTGCGTCCTCTGTCCTCTGTCCTCTTTCTCTGCGTCCTCTGTCCTCTGTCCTCTTTCTCTGCGTCCTCTGTCCTCTGTCCTCTGTCCTCTTTCTCTGTGTCCTCTGTCCTCTGTCCTCTTTCTCTGCGTCCTCTGTCCTCTTTCTCTGCGTCCTCTGTCCTCTGTCCTCTTTCTCTGCGTCCTCTGTCCTCTGTCCTCTTTCTCTGCGTCCTCTGTCCTCTGTCCTCTTTCTCTGCGTCCTCTGTCCTCTGTCCTCTGTCCTCTTTCTCTGTGTCCTCTGTCCTCTGTCCTCTTTTTCTGCGTCCTCTGTCCTGTGTCCTCTGTCCTCTGTCTGTCTTAACATCTTCACTACTCCCTCTCCTCTTCGGCCCACTCCTCTTCATCTCATCTTCTCCCGCTCTTCTTCTTCTGTGTTTCAAAGCGTTAAAGGTAAAGATCAAACGTTGAGGTGCTGCTGCTCACACAACCAGACCTCTATTAAAATAATAAACTCAGAAAGGCTGAATACTTATGAAGATATGGATGAGACATTATTTCTGATCATCATTTACCATAAATAATTCACTCTGCAGCTTTAGAGCCAACAGGAAGAGAAGATCCATGAAACAATGTCAGCAGTCATATGGAGTCCACTTTACTCCGTGAATGAAACCTCACGATACTCAAACAGTCTGCAGGTTTCCCACGTTGGTCGTGATGGTCTCAGTTGTTGGTCTTCTGTGCAGACTGAGTCCCCAGCTGTCTCAGGAGGTGATGCTGGACGAGGTGAGTGACGCGGTCCTGGTGGACATGCTGTGGGAAACCCAGATGTACCTGTACGAGAAGAGGGAAACCCTCCAGTCGCTGGCAAAGCTGCTGCTGGACAAGTGAGAGCATCGGAACCACGAGGAGGAGAGGCTGCGAACCACGGGACCAACGAGAGCCCAGCAGAGTCCTGGGGGAGTCAAAGCCCGGAGGGACTCAAGACCGCAACGTCTGTGTTGGTGTGCTCTTTCTTTCAAACGCCTTGAGACGACGTGATATTTACTCTGAGACGTCGGCAGTAGCAAACTGAATCTAGACAGGAACAGGAAACGACTTAACGAAGCCTTCTGGAAGGCCAGTAATGTAGCATCATGTGACCTCATCTCTGACCTTATAACTCTCGTGGTTCTTTAAGTCGGTCTCTGAACCAGTGGAGAAGAGCGTGGAGCTTTCCCGTCTTTGATATGTGAATACAGGAGAGATGTAGGAGGAGGTGCAATCAGCCAAACCCAACTAAAAGTAGTCCTGTTGTCTTTAGTGTTGGGTATCGGAGACGTGGAGGGATTACTGAACGGGCCTCACAGGCCAACTGTTCCTGGGGAAAACTCAAAACCACCACAAAGACACACAAAACCACCACAAAGACACACAAAACCACCACAAAGACACACAAAACCACCACAAAGACACTCAAAACCACCACAAAGACACAAAACCACCACAAAGACACTCAAAACCACCACAAAGACACACAAAACCACCACAAAGACACACAAAACCACCACAAAGACACAAAACCACCACAAAGACACAAAACCACCACAAAGAACAAAACCACCACAAAGACACACAAAACCACCACAAAGAACACAAAACCACCACAAAGAGACGCTGAATGATCACAAACGTACACGAAACAACTACAAACAACCCAAAGGGACACAAACTGACCACTGGAAACATAAAACATCCATAAATACGATAGATGCAAAACCACCACAAAGACACACAAAACCACCACAAAGACACACAAACCACCACAAACACACAAAACCACCACAAAGAACACAAACCACCACAAAGACACACAAAACCACCACAAAGACACAAAACCACCACAAAGACACACAAAACCACCACAAAGACACAAAACCACCACAAAGACACACAAAACCACCACAAAGACACACAAAACCACCACAGACACACAAAACCACCACAAAGACACAAAACCACCACAAAGACACACAAAACCACCACAAAGACACAAAACCACCACAAAGACACGCAAAACCACCACAAAGACACAAAACCACCACAAAGACACACAAAACCACCACAAAGACACACAAAACCACCACAAAGACACAAAACCACCACATGAATACGGAAAACGTGAAAGATAGATGCAAAATTATGCAAAACGACGTGTGGAAACATAAAATATCGAAAAATAGATGCAAAACGACTACAAGATGCTAAATGACTACAAGATGCTAAATGACTACAAAGAGACACAAAAAAACGACTAAAAATAGATGCAAAACAATCAGATATGCAAAACTAGCACCAGGAGATGCAAAATGGAAACAAAAACACAAAACGACCACATAGAAACGTAAAACATTGAAAACTAGATGCAAAAAGACTTGAATGAATGAAAACAGACACGAGACCACCATAAACCTACACAATGCCTACAAAGAGACACTGAATGAACGCATAGAAACATAAAATATCAAAAACATAGATGCAAAACGACCACAAACAGATGCAAAATGGCTAAAAAGAGATGCAAAACAATTACAGATGCAAAACGACCCAACGATCACAAAGAGACTCCAAATGAGCACATGGAGACATAAAACATGAGTTTGGGGGTCTTACTTCTCTGAGACAGGGTGGGGGGCCTCATGTCTTCGTCCAGAGGCCCATCGCCTCCCAATCCGTCCATCAGAGAGCAAGTTTGAGTCCAACTCTGATTGGTTGTGATGAAACTCCTCCTCTTTCCTCCTCCTCTTCTTCTTTCTGGCCAGAGTCCATACAGAGACAGAACTTTACCATCAGGTACTCTGTAGTACTTCTACATCATCTAGAGTATTCTGTAGTATCAGGCCACACGATCAAAGGTACTCTGTAGTACTTCTACATCATCTAGAGTATTCTGTAGTATCAGGCCACACGATCAAAGGTACTCTGTAGTACTTGTACATCATCTAG
>JACSYO010000392.1:0-47127 GCA_016806645.1 Ophiodon elongatus | reverse complement strand
CAGCAGACTTTCAAGGATCATATTATCTACATGAACATATGATGTTTCCATCTCTGTTCTGCCTTAAAAATTCATTTTCAGTTTTTATGGTCTTAAACAGCGTTTCAGCCTGCGGAAATGCCAAAAGTGGATGTTTTTGCAAAATACACAGTTTACTTGATATTCCTCTATAAAGTCTCCAAGAACTGCAGACTTTCAAGTATCATGTTCTCTACATGAATATATGATGTTTCCATCACTTTTCTGCCTTACAGCTGCATTTTCAGTTTTTATGGTCTTAAACGGCGTTTCAGCCTGCGAACAGGCCAAAAGTGGATTTTGTTGCAAAATACAGTTTACTTGAAATTCGTCTATAAAATCTCCCAGAACAGCAGACTTTCCAAGTTCATGTTATGTACATGAATATATGATGTTTCCATCACTTTTCTTTCTTAAAAATTAATTTTCAGTTTTTATGGTCTCAAAAAGCGTTTTAGCCTGCGAACAGGCCAAAAGTGGATTTTGATGCAAACTACACAGTTTACTTGATATTCTTCTATAAAGTCTCCCAGAACAGCAGATTTTCAAGTATCATATTATCTACATGAACATATGATGTTTCCATCACTTTTCTGCCTTACAGCTGCATTCTCAGTTTTTATGGTCTTAAACGGCGTTTCAGCCTGCGAACATACCAAAAGTGGATTCTTTTGCAAAATACACAGTTTACTTGATATTCCTCTATAAAATCTCCCAGAACAGCAAACTTTCAAGTATCATATTATCAAATGAACATATAATGTTTCAATAACTTTTCTATCTTAAAAATAGATTTTTAGTTTTTATGGTCTCAAAAAGCGTTTCAGCCTGCGAACATACCAAAAGTGGATTTTGTTGCAACATACACAGTTTACTTGATATTCATCTATAAATTCTCCCAGAAGAGCAGACTTTCCAGGTACATGTTATGTACATGAACATATGATGTTTCCATCACACTTCTTTCTTAAAAATTAATTTTCAGTTTTTATGGTCTCAAAAAGCGTTTCAGCCTGCGAACAGGCCAAAAGTGGATTTTGTTGCAAACTACACAGTTTACTTGATATTCTTCTATAAAGTCTCCCAGAACAGCAGACTTTCAAGTATCATATTATCTACATGAACATATTTCCATCTCTGTTCTGCCTTAAAAATTAATTTTCAGTTTTTATGGTCTTAAACAGCGTTTCAGCCTGCGAACATGCCAAAAGTGGATTTTATTGCAAAATACACAGTTTACTTGATATTTCTCTATCAAATATCCCAGAACAGCAGACTTTCAAGTATCATATTATCTACATGAACATATGATGTTTCCATCTCTGTTCTGCCTTAAAAAATATTTTTCAGATTTTATGGTCTTAAACAGCGTTTCAGCCTGCGAACATGCCAAAAGTGGATTTTATTGCAAAATACACAGTTTACTTGATATTCTTCTATAAAATCTCCCAGAACAGCATACTTTCCAGGTTCATGTTATGTACATCAATATATGATGTTTCCATCACTTTTCTGCCTTACAGCTGCATTTTCAGTTTTTATGGTCTTAAACGGCGTTTCAGCATGAGAACAGGCCAAAAGTGGATTTTGTTGCAAAATACACAGTTTATTTGATATTCTTCTATAAAGTCTCCCAGAATAGCAGACTTTCAAGTATCATATTATCTACATGAACATATGATGTTTCCATCTCTGTTCTGCCTTAAAAATTCATTTTCAGTTTTTATGGTCTTAGACAGCGTTTCAGCCTGCGGACATGCCAAAAGTGGATGTTTTTGCAAAATACACAGTTTACTTGATATTCCTCTATAAAGCCTCCAAGAACTGCAGACTTTCAAGTATCATGTTATCTACATGAATATATGATGTTTCCATCACTTTTCTGCCTTACAGCTGCATTTTCAGTTTTTATGGTCTTAAACGGCGTTTCAGCCTGCGAACGGGCCAAAAGTGGATTTTGTTGCAAAATACACAGTTTACTTGAAATTCGTCTATAAAATCTCCCAGAACAGCAGACTTTCCAAGTTCATGTTATGTACATGAATATATGATGTTTCCATCACTGTTCTTTCTTAAAAATTAATTTTCAGTTTTTATGGTCTCAAAAATCGTTTTAGCCTGCGAACAGGCCAAAAGTGGATTTTGATGCAAACTACACAGTTTACTTGATATTCTTCTATAAAGTCTCCCAGAACAGCAGACTTTTCAATTTTTTTAATGGCAACACATGTTGTCCTCCCGTGTCAAAAATGACCCCGTATGGTTGACTGTTTATAAAGCATTCAGTAGAAATTATCACCCAGCTCTCTGTTTCAACTTTTTAGTCAACTTTATTCCAACTCATTTCCTGACATAAAATATGTCAACATTCATTTTCATAATATTTCACTTTTCAAAACTAACTTTTCCAAATAAAAACAGTCTGAATGTGCCCTCAGTTGCATGCGAGGCAGGTAGTAATGGCGTGATCTTTACAGATGTATGCATTGCATTTTTGGCACATTTTCGATGTTTTGAGATCACTTTGGCGAGGGCAGAATTTGCAACTTCTCCTTTTGGGTGTTGGGCCAGGAGGAGCGGCTGGGTGAGGGGCGGCTCGGCGAGGGGCGGCTGGGCGAGGGGCGGCTCGGCGAGGGGCGGCTGGGCGAGGGGCAGTGGCTGCAGAGGTAGAGCTGGAGCAGAAGTCTTTTTCTCATATTCTTCCTCATCATCATGTTCATCATTTTCCTTCACTTCATACCCTTCTTCCCATTTCTTCAGCGGGCGATGTGGGAGCTTCTTCAGAGGAAGAAGTATCATGTGGTCTGATTGTTGGATCTATCACCTCATCAATATTCTCCTTCTCTTCTGATCCTGAATCCTCCTCATCAGTTGATTCTTCCTCCTCCTCATGTTCAGCATTGTCCTCCTGCTCATTCTTTTCCCCAACATAGTTTAAAATGAGCTCACAAGCCTCCTGTGCAGTATAGCGCTTCTGCCTCCTCATTGAGCTGCCTGTCTCTCTAAAATGTGAAATGCAATGCTCCAACACCTGTGAGAAAAGACCTGTTTGTTTTTTGTTGTTGTTGTCATAACCATTGCTTGACCCCAGACATCAAACATCCAAGATCAAAGATGTTTTGGAAAGCAGTATGGGGTGACAATTTGCCCCATTGCACCACTTTGTGCTGCATGGTCTTTTTGACCCCAGAGGACAACAGAAGTTATTAAATTCAATAAATCACCCGTAATTCAATCAAATGACTTAAAATGCATTTTAATCATGAAGAGCATAGTATCCAACAACCCCCATTATTTTCAGACCATTTGATGAATAAAAAACTGGGGTCATAATGACCCCAGGACAACACAAGGTTAAACCCTAATATCTCCCTCCTTCTTGTAGCGGCTTCTCGCTTAATCCTACAGTTTTATTTACACTTTGTTTGGTTTTTGCAAACGTTAGCCACTGCACTTTAGCTTAGCAGCTCGCGATGACTGCCTTCTCTTCCTCTCCCTCTCCTTCTCCCCCTTGCTCAGTGTGTCACCTGCTTAGCCAGTCCTCTGCCTCCCTTAATGATAATGATACATGTAATAAGTGTAGTTTGCTTGCTAGGGTGGAGGCGAGGCTCAGTGAGTTAGAGGTACAGCTCCGCACCATGGAAGCTCAGTCGTTAGCTACAGTAGTTAGCCTGCCCCCCCATAGTCGGTGCGGGCCATCCAGCCATAGCTTCAGCTAGCTGTCCCCCGGCAGCCGGGAGGGTCCGAAGGAATCGGAAGTCAACGCAGAAGCGCACGGTGCACCACCAACCTCTTCACGTTTCTAACCGGTTCTCCCCACTCAGCGAGACACCCGCTGAGGACCCGACTCTGGTTATGGGTAGCTCCATAGTCAGAAACGTGAAGATAGCGAAGCCAGGGACCACAGTCACATGCATTCCGGGGGCCAGAGCGGGCGACGTTGAATCCTATTTAAAACTGCTGGCTAAGGATAAACGTAAATACAGTAAGATTGTAATACACGTCGACGGTAATAACACCCGAAGCCGACACTCGGAGGTCACTAAAGTTAATGTGGCATCGGTGTGTTCATACGCCAAAACAATGTTGGACTCCGTAGTTTTCTCTGGCCCTCTCCCAAATTTGGTCAATGATGAGATGTATAGCCGCATGTCATCATTCAACCGCTGGTTGTCAAGGTGTCCAGCAACAATGTGGGCTTCGTTGATAATTGGGAGACTTTCTGGGGAAAACCTGGTATGATTAGGAGAGACGGCATTCATCCCACGTTGGATGCAGCGGATCTCATTTCTGCAAATCTGACCAACTTTGTTTGGACCATGGCAACCCAGAGTTCAGACCAGGAAGCAGAAGCAGAGTTGTAGTCTTACACCCTTCTCTGCACTTCCATTAGAGCAGTTACCCACCCAAAACTATATAGGGACTGTGTCTGCCCCACGGCTACTTAAATTAATTAAATCAAAAGTAACCAGAAGAGGAGTTACACAAAATAATCTCATGAAAGTTAACACCACCAACGCAACAGTGCAACAAAACAGGAGAATTAAATGTGGACTCTTAAATATCAGATCTTCGTCATCTAAAGCTGTTTTAGTAAATTATTTAATATCAGACAATCACATTGATCTATTCTGTCTTACTGAAACCTGGCTGTGTCATGAAGAATATGTCAGCCTAGATGAATCAACTCCTCCAAGTCACATCTGATCGAATAATAAACTCACATTCCTATAGGCACCGGCCGAGGTGGTGGAGTAGCAGCTATCTTCGACTCGATGTTAATTTCATGAATAAATGATGTTCTCATAGTTTTTCTGCCTTATAGCTGCATTTCCACAATGTATGCTCTTAAAAGACTTTCGGCTGGGAAGATTCCAAAAGTTGATTTTGTTGAAAAATACATAGTTTACTTGATTTTCCTCAATACATTGTCCCAGGACAGCAGACTCTCAAGTTTCATGTTAATTTCATGAATACATGATGTTCTCATAGTTTTTCTGCCTTATAGCTGCATTTCCACTGTTGCATGCTCTGAAAAGACTTTCGGGCTGGGAAGATTCCAAAAGTTGATTTTGTTGAAAAATTACAGTTTACTTGATTTTCCTGAATACATTGTCCCAGGACAGCAGACTCTCAAGTTTCATGTTAATTTCATGAATAGATGATATTCTCATAAGTTTCTGCCTTAAAGCTGCATTTCCACATTGTGTGCTCTTAAAAGACGTTCGGATATGAAGAGGCCAAAAGTTGATTTTGTTGAAAAATACACAGTTTACTTGATTTTCCTGAATGCATTGTCCCAGGACAGCAGACTTTCAAGTTCATGTTATGTACATGAATATATGATGTTTCCATCACTTTTCTGCCTTACAGCTGCATTTTCAGTTTTTATGCTCTTAAACGGCGTTTCAGCATGCGAACAGGCCAAAAGTGGATTTTGTTGCAAAATACACAGTTTACTTGATTTTCATTAATACACTGTCGCAGAACAGCAGACTCACAAGTTTCATGTTAATTTCATGAATACATGATGTTGTCATAATTTTTCTGCCTTAAAGCTGCATTTCCACGTTGTATGCTCTTAAAATACGTTTCAGCTGGGATGTGGCCAAAAGTGGAATTTTTTGAAAAATACACTGTTTACTTGATTTTCCTCAAAGAATTGTCCGAGAACAGCAAACGTTCAAGTTTCATGTTAATTTCATGAATACATGATGTTATCATAGTTTTTCTGCCTTAAAGCTGCATTTCCACGTTGTATGCTCTTTAAAGACTTTTGGGCTGGGAAGATTCCAAAAGTGGATTTTGTTGAAAAATACACAGTTTACTTGATTTTCATTAATACATTGTCGCAGAACAGCAGACTCACAAGTTTCATGTTAATTTCATGAATACATGATTTTGTCATAATTTTTCTGCCTTAAAGCTGCATTTCCACGTTGTATGCTCTTTAAAGACTTTTGGGCTGGGAAGATTCCAAAAGTGGATTTTGTTGAAAAATACACAGTTTACTTGATTTTCCTCAAGACATTGTCCCAGAACAGCAGACTCTCAAGTTTCATGTTAATTTCACGAATAAATGATGTTTTCATAGTTTTTCTGCCTTAAAGCTGCATTTCCACGTTGTATGCTCTTAAAAGATTTTCGGCTGGGAAGATTCCAAAAGTGGATTTTGTTGAAAAATACACAGTTTACTTGATTTTCCTCAATACATTGTCCCAGAACAGCAGACTCTCAAGTTTCATGTTAATTTCATGAATACATGATGTTCTCATAATTTTTCTGCCTTAAAGCTGCATTTCCACTTTATATGCTCTTAAAGACTTTCGGGCTGGGAAGATTCCAAAAGTTGATTTTGTTGAAAAATACACAGTTTACTTGATTTTCCTCAAGACATTGCCCCAGAACAGCAGACTCTCAAGTTTCATGTTAATTTCATGAATACATGATGTTATCATAGTTTTTCTGCCTTAAAGCTGCATTTCCAATTTGTATGTTCTTAAAAGACTTTTGTGCTGGGAAGATTCCAAAAGTGGATTTTGTTGAAAAATACACAGTTTACTTGATTTTCCTCAATACATTGTCGCAGAACAGCAGACTCACAAGTTTCATGTTAATTTCATGAATACATGATGTTCTCATAATTTTTCTGCCTTAAAGCTGCATTTCCACGTTGTATGCTCTTAAAATACGTTTCAGCTGGGATGTGGCCAAAAGTGGAATTTTTTGAAAAATACACAGTTTACTTGATTTTCCTCAAGAATTGTACCAGAACAGCAAACGTTCAAGTTTCATGTTAATTTCATGAATACATGATGTTATCATAGTTTTTCTGCCTTAAAGCTGCATTTCCACGTTGTATGCTCTTAAAAGACTTTTGGGCTGGGAAGATTCCAAAAGTGGATTTTGTTGAAAAATACACAGTTTACTTGATTTTCCTCAAGACATTGTACCAGAACAGCAAACGTTCAAGTTTCATGTTAATTTCATGAAAACATGATGTTCTCATCATTTTTCTGCCTTAAAGTTGCATTTCCACGTTGTATGCTCTTAAAATATGTTTCAGCTGGGATGTGGCCAAAAGTGGAATATTTTGAAAAATACACAGTTTACTTGATTTTCATTAATACACTGTTGCAGAACAGCAGACTCACAAGTTTCATGTTAATTTCATGAATACATGATGTTATCATAGTTTTTAAGCCTTAAAGCTGCATTTCCACGTTGTATGCTCTTAAAAGTCTTTTGGGTTGGGATGTGGCCAAAAGTGGAATTTTTTGAAAAATACACTGTTTACTTGATTTTCCTCAAAGAATTGTCCGAGAACAGCAAACGTTCAAGTTTCATGTTAATTTCATGAATACATGATGTTATCATAGTTTTTCTACCTTAAAGCTGCATTTCCACGTTGTATGCTCTTAAAAGACTTTTGGGCTGGGAAGATTCAAAAACTGAATTTTGTTGAAAAATACACAGTTTACTTGATTTTCATTAATACACTGTCCCAGAACAGCAGACTCACAAGTTACATGTTAATTTCATGAATACATGATGTTATCATAGTTTTTCTGCCTTAAAGCTGCATTTCCACCTTGTATGCTCTTAAAAGACTTTTGGGCTGGGAAGATTCCAAAAGTGGATTTTGTTGAAAAATACACAGTTTACTTGATTTTCATTAATACACTGTCGCAGAATAGCAGACTCACAAGTTTCATGTTAATTTCATGAATACATGATGTTATCATAGTTTTTCTACCTTAAAGCTGCATTTCCACGTTGTATGCTCTTTAAAGACTTTTGGGCTGGGAAGATTCCAAAAGTGGATTTTGTTGAAAAATACACAGTTTACTTGATTTTCCTCAAGACATTGTACCAGAACAGCAGACTTTCAAGTTTCATGTTAATTTCACGAATAAATGATGTTATCATAGTTTTTCTGCCTTAAAGCTGCATTTCCACGTTGTATGCTCTAAAAAGCAATTTCGGCTGGGAAGAGGCCAAAAGTGGATTTTGTTGAAAAGTACACAGTTTACTTGATTTTACTCAATACATTGTCCCAGAACAGCAGACTCTCAAGTTTCATGTTAATTTCATGAATACATGATGTTCTCATCATTTTTCTGCCCTAAAGCTGCATTTCCACTCTTGTATGCTCTTAAAAGACTTTCGGGCTGGGAAGATTCCAAAAGTTGATTTTGTTGAAAAATTACACAGTTTACTTGATTTTCCTCAAGACATTGCCCCAGAACAGCAGACTCTCAAGTTTCATGTTAATTTCATGAATACATGATGTTATCATAGTTTTTCTGCCTTAAAGCTGTATTTCCACGTTGAATGCTCTTAAAAGACTTTTGGGCTGGGAAGATTCCAAAAGTGGATTTTTTTGAAAAATACACAGTTTACTTGATTTTCCTCAAGACATTGTACCAGAACAGCAGACTTTCAAGTTTCATGTTAATTTCATGAATACATGATGTTCTCATCATTTTTCTGCCTTAAAGTTGCATTTCCACGTTGTATGCTCTTAAAATACGTTTCAGCTGGGATGTGGCCAAAAGTGGAATTTTTTGAAAAATACACAGTTTACTTGATTTTCCTCAATACATTGTCCCAGAACAGCAGACTCTCAAGTTTCATGTTAATTTCATGAATACATGATGTTATCATAGTTTTTCTGCCTTAAAGCTGCATTTCCACGTTGTATGCTCTTAAAAGACTTTTGGGCTGGGAAGATTCCAAAAGTGGATTTTGTTGAAAAATACACAGTTTACTTGATTTTCATTAATACACTGTCCCAGAATAGCAGACTCACAAGTTTCATGTTAATTTCATGAATACATGATGTTATCATAGTTTTTCTGCCTTAAAGCTGCATTTCCACCTTGTATGCTCTTAAAAGACTTTTGGGCTGGGAAGATTCCAAAAGTGGATTTTGTTGAAAAATACACAGTTTACTTGATTTTCATTAATACACTGTCGCAGAATAGCAGACTCACAAGTTTCATGTTAATTTCATGAATACATGATGTTATCATAGTTTTTCTACCTTAAAGCTGCATTTCCACGTAGTATGCTCTTAAAAGACTTTTGGGCTGGGAAGATTCCAAAAGTGGATTTTGTTGAAAAATACACAGTTTACTTGATTTTCCTCAAGACATTGTACCAGAACAGCAAACGTTCAAGTTTCATGTTAATTTCATGAATACATGATGTTATCATAGTTTTTCTGCCTTAAAGCTGCATTTCCACGTTGTATGCTCTTAAAAGACTTTTGTGCTGGGAAGATTCAAAAACTGGATTTTGTTGAAAGATACACAGTTTACTTGATTTTCATTAATACACTGTCGCAGAACAGCAGACTCACAAGTTTCATGTTAATTTCATGAATACATGATGTTGTCATAATTTTTCTGCCTTAAAGCTGCATTTCCACGTTGGATGCTCATAAAATACGTTTAAGCTGGGATGTGGCCAAAAGTGGAATTTTTTGAAAAATACACTGTTTACTTGATTTTCCTCAAAGAATTGTCCGAGAACAGCAAACGTTCAAGTTTCATGTTAATTTCATGAATACATGATGTTGTCATAGTTTTTAAGCCTTAAAGCTGCATTTCCACGTTGTATGCTCTTAAAAGTCTTTTGGGTTGGGATGTGGCCAAAAGTGGAATTTTTTGAAAAATACACTGTTTATTTAATTTTCCTCAAAGACTTTCCGAGAACAGCAAACGTTCAAGTTTCATGTTAATTTCATGAATACATGATTTTGTCATAATTTTTCTGCCTTAAAGCTGCATTTCCACGTTGTATGCTCTTTAAAGACTTTTGGGCTGGGAAGATTCCAAAAGTGGATTTTGTTGAAAAATACACAGTTTACTTGATTTTCCTCAAGACATTGCCACAGAACAGCAGACTCTCAAATTTCATGTTAATTTCATGAATACATGATGTTCTCATAATGTTTCTGCCTTAAAGCTGCATTTCCACGTCGTATTCTCTTAAAATACGTTTCAGCTGGGATGTGGCCAAAAGTGGATTGTTTTGAAAAATACACTGTTTACTTGATTTACCTCAAAGAATTGTCCGAGAACAGCAAACGTTCAAGTTTCATGTTAATTTCATGAATACATGATGTTATCATAGTTTTTCTGCCTTAAAGCTGCATTTCCACGTTGTATGCTCTTAAAAGACTTTTGGGCTGGGAAGATTCAAAAACTGAATTTTGTTGAAAAATACACAGTTTACTTGATTTTCATTAATACACTGTCCCAGAACAGCAGACTCACAAGTTACATGTTAATTTCATGAATACATGATGTTATCATAGTTTTTCTGCCTTAAAGCTGCATTTCCACCTTGTATGCTCTTAAAAGACTTTTGGGCTGGGAAGATTCCAAAAGTGGATTTTGTTGAAAAATACACAGTTTACTTGATTTTCATTAATACACTGTCGCAGAATAGCAGACTCACAAGTTTCATGTTAATTTCATGAATACATGATGTTATCATAGTTTTTCTGCCTTAAAGCTGCATTTCCACGTTGTATGCTCTTAAAAGACTTTTGTGCTGGGAAGATTCAAAAACTGGATTTTGTTGAAAGATACACAGTTTACTTGATTTTCATTAATACACTGTCGCAGAACAGCAGACTCACAAGTTTCATGTTAATTTCATGAATACATGATGTTGTCATAATTTTTCTGCCTTAAAGCTGCATTTCCACGTTGGATGGTCTTAAAATACGTTTCAGCTGGGATGTGGCCAAAAGTGGAATTTTTTGAAAAATACACTGTTTACTTGATTTTCCTCAAAGAATTGTCCGAGAACAGCAAACGTTCAAGTTTCATGTTAATTTCATGAATACATGATGTTATCATAGTTTTTAAGCCTTAAAGCTGCATTTCCACGTTGTATGCTCTTAAAAGTCTTTTGGGTTGGGATGTGGCCAAAAGTGGAATTTTTTGAAAAATACACTGTTTAATTGATTTTCCTCAAAGAATTGTCCGAGAACAGCAAACGTTCAAGTTTCATGTTAATTTCATGAATACATGATGTTATCATAGTTTTTCTGCCTTAAAGCTGCATTTCCACGTTGTATGCTCTTAAAAGACTTTTGGGCTGGGAAGATTCCAAAAGTGGATTTTGTTGAAAAATACACAGTTTACTTGATTTTCCTCAAGACATTGTCCCAGAACAGCAGACTCTCAAGTTTCATGTTAATTTCATGAATACATGATGTTCTCATAATTTTTCTGCCTTAAAGCTGCATTTCCACGTTGTATGCTCTTAAAAGACGTTTCAGCTGGGATGAGGCCAAAAGTGGATTTTGTTGAAAAATACACAGTTTACTTGATTTTCCTCAAAGAATTGTCCCAGAACAGCAGACTTTCAAGTTTCATGTTAATTTCATGAATACATGATGTTATCGTAGTTTTTCTGCCTTAAAGCTGCATTTCCACCTTGTATGCTCTTCAAAACTTTTGGACTGGGAAGAGGCCAAAAGTGGAATTTTTTGAAAAATACACAGTTTACTTGATTTTCCTCAAGACATTGTACCAGAACAGCAAACGTTCAAGTTTAATGTTAATTTCATGAATACATGATGTTGTCATAATTTTTCTGCCTTAAAGCTGCATTTCCACCTTGTATGCTCTTAAAAGACTTTTGGGCTGGGATGTGGCCAAAAGTGGAATTTTTTGAAAAATACACTGTTTATTCGATTTTCTTCAAAGAACTTTCCGAGAACAGCAAACGTTCAAGTTTTATGTTAATTTCATGAATACATGATGTTATCATAGTTTTTCTGCCTTAAAGCTGCATTTCCACCTTGTATACTCTTAAAAGACTTTAGGGCTGGGAAGATTCCAAAAGTGGATTTTGTTGAAAAATACACAGTTTACTTGATTTTCATTTATACACTGTCGCAGAATAGCAGACTCACAAGTTTCATGTTAATTTCATGAATACATGATTTTGTCATGATTTTTCTGACTTAAAGCTGCATTTCCATGTTGTATGCTCTGTAAAGACTTTTGGGCTGGGAAGATTCCAAAAGTGGATTTTGTTGAAAAATACACAGTTTACTTGATTTTCCTCAAGACATTGTACCAGAACAGCAGACTCTCAAGTTTCATGTTAATTTCACGAATAAATGATGTTATCATAGTTTTTCTCTACCTTAAAGCTGCATTTCCACGTTGTATGCTCTAAAAAGCAATTTCGGCTGGGAAGAGGCCAAAAGTGGATTTTGTTGAAAAGTACACAGTTTACTTGATTTTACTCAATACATTGTCCCAGAACAGCAGACTCTCAAGTTTCATGTTACTTTCATGAATACATGATGTTCTCATCATTTTTCTGCCCTAAAGCTGCATTTCCACTCTTATATGCTCTTCAAAGACTTTCGGGCTGGGAAGATTCCAAAAGTTGATTTTGTTGAAAAATTACACAGTTTACTTGATTTTCCTCAAGACATTGCCCCAGAACAGCAGACTCTCAAGTTTCATGTTAATTTCATAAATACATGATGTTATCATAGTTTTTCTGCCTTAAAGCTGTATTTCCACGTTGCATGCTCTTAAAAGACTTTTGGGCTGGGAAGATTCCAAAAGTGGATCTTTTTGAAAAATACACAGTTTACTTGAATTTTCCTCAAGACATTGTACCAGAACAGCAAACGTTCAAGTTTCATGTTAATTTCATGAATACATGATGTTCTCATAATTTTTCTGCCTTAAAGTTGCATTTCCACGTTGTATGCTCTTAAAAGCAATTTCGGCTGGGAAGAGGCCAAAAGTGGATTTTTTTGAAAAGTACACAGTTTACTTGATTTTACTCAATACATTGTCCCAGAACAGCAGACTCTCAAGTTTCATGTTAATTTCATGAATACATGATGTTCTCATCATTTTTCTGCCCTAAAGCTGCATTTCCACTCTTATATGCTCTTCAAAGACTTTCGGGCTGGGAAGATTCCAAAAGTTGATTTTGTTGAAAAATTACACAGTTTACTTGATTTTCCTCAAGACATTGCCCCAGAACAGCAGACTCTCAAGTTTCATGTTAATTTCATGAATACATGATATTATCATAGTTTTTCTGCCTTAAAGCTGCATTTCCAATTTATATTTTCTTAAAAGACTTTTGGGCTGG
This sequence comes from Ophiodon elongatus, assembly GCA_016806645.1. Taxonomy (NCBI): domain Eukaryota; kingdom Metazoa; phylum Chordata; class Actinopteri; order Perciformes; family Hexagrammidae; genus Ophiodon; species Ophiodon elongatus. The sequence continues at coordinate 33,960 of JACSYO010000392.1, read as the reverse complement.
GAAGATTCCAAAAGTGGATTTTGTTGAAAAATACACAGTTTACTTGATTTTCCTCAAGACATTGCCACAGAACAGCAGACTCTCAAATTTCATGTTAATTTCATGAATACATGATGTTCTCATAATGTTTCTGCCTTAAAGCTGCATTTCCACGTCGTATTCTCTTAAAATACGTTTCAGCTGGGATGTGGCCAAAAGTGGATTGTTTTGAAAAATACACTGTTTACTTGATTTACCTCAAAGAATTGTCCGAGAACAGCAAACGTTCAAGTTTCATGTTAATTTCATGAATACATGATGTTATCGTAGTTTTTCTGCCTTAAAGCTGCATTTCCACGTTGTATGCTCTTAAAAGACTTTTGGGTTGGGAAGATTCCAAAAGTGGATTTTGTTGAAAAATACACAGTTTACTTGATTTTCCTCAAGACATTGTACCAGAACAGCAGACTCTCAAGTTTCATGTTAATTTCACGAATACATGATGTTATCATAGTTTTTCTGCCTTAAAGCTGCATTTCCACCTTGTATGCTCTTAAAAGACTTTTGGGCTGGGAAGATTCCAAAAGTGGATTTTGTTGAAAAATACACAGTTTACTTGATTTTCATTAATACACTGTCGCAGAATAGCAGACTCACAAGTTTCATGTTAATTTCATGAATACATGATGTTATCATAGTTTTTCTGCCTTAAAGCTGCATTTCCACGTTGTATGCTCTTAAAAGACTTTTGTGCTGGGAAGATTCAAAAACTGGATTTTGTTGAAAGATACACAGTTTACTTGATTTTCATTAATACACTGTCGCAGAACAGCAGACTCACAAGTTTCATGTTAATTTCATGAATACATGATGTTGTCATAATTTTTCTGCCTTAAAGCTGCATTTCCACGTTGTATGCTCTTAAAAGACTTTTGTGCTGGAAGATTCAAAATGGATTTTGTTGAAAGATACACAGTTTACTTGATTTTCATTAATACACTGTCCAGAACAGCAGACTCCAAGTTTCATGTTAATTTCATGAATACATGATGTTTCATAATTTTTCTGCCTTAAAGCTGCATTTCCACGTTGTATGTCTTAAATACGTTTCAGCTGGGATGTGGCCAAAAGTGGAATTTTTTGAAAAATACACTGTTTACTTGATTTTCCTCAAAGAATTGTCCGAGAACAGCAAACGTTCAAGTTTCATGTTAATTTCATGAATACATGATGTTGTCATAGTTTTTAAGCCTTAAAGCTGCATTTCCACGTTGTATGCTCTTAAAAGTCTTTTGGGTTGGGATGTGGCCAAAAGTGGAATTTTTTGAAAAATACACTGTTTATTTAATTTTCCTCAAAGACTTTCCGAGAACAGCAAACGTTCAAGTTTCATGTTAATTTCATGAATACATGATTTTGTCATAATTTTTCTGCCTTAAAGCTGCATTTCCACGTTGTATGCTCTTTAAAGACTTTTGGGCTGGGAAGATTCCAAAAGTGGATTTTGTTGAAAAATACACAGTTTACTTGATTTTCCTCAAGACATTGTACCAGAACAGCAGACTCTCAAGTTTCATGTTAATTTCACGAATAAATGATGTTTTCATAGTTTTTCTGCTTAAAGCTGCATTTCCACGTTGTATGCTCTAAAAAGCAATTTCGGCTGGGAAGAGGCCAAAAGTGGATTTTGTTGAAAAGTACACAGTTTACTTGATTTTACTCAATACATTGTCCCAGAACAGCAGACTCTCAAGTTTCATGTTACTTTCATGAATACATGATGTTCTCATCATTTTTCTGCCCTAAAGCTACATTTCCACTCTTATATGCTCTTCAAAGACTTTCGGGCTGGGAAGATTCCAAAAGTTGATTTTGTTGAAAAATTACACAGTTTACTTGATTTTCCTCAAGACATTGCCCCAGAACAGCAGACTCTCAAGTTTCATGTTAATTTCATGAATACATGATATTATCATAGTTTTTCTGCCTTAAAGCTGCATTTCCAATTTATATTTTCTTAAAAGACTTTTGGGCTGGGAAGATTCCAAAAGTGGATTTTGTTGAAAAATACACAGTTTACTTGATTTTCCTCAAGACATTGCCCCAGAACAGCAGACTCTCAAGTTTCATGTTAATTTCATGAATACATGATGTTCTCATAATTGTTTACTTGATTTACCTCAAAGAATTGTCCGAGAACAGCAAACGTTCAAGTTTCATGTTAATTTCATGAATACATGATGTTATCGTAGTTTTTCTGCCTTAAAGCTGCATTTCCACCTTGTATGCTCTTCAAAGACTTTTGGAATGGGATGTGGCCAAAAGTGGAATTTTTTGAAAAATACACAGTTTACTTGATTTTCCTCAAGACATTGTACCAGAACAGCAAACGTTCAAGTTTAATGTTAATTTCATGAATACATGATGTTGTCATAATTTTTCTGCCTTAAAGCTGCATTTCCACCTTGTATGCTCTTAAAAGACTTTTGGGCTGGGATGTGGCCAAAAGTGGAATTTTTTGAAAAATACACTGTTTATTCGATTTTCTTCAAAGAACTTTCCGAGAACAGCAAACGTTCAAGTTTTATGTTAATTTCATGAATACATGATGTTATCATAGTTTTTCTGCCTTAAAGCTGCATTTCCACCTTGTATACTCTTAAAAGACTTTAGGGCTGGGAAGATTCCAAAAGTGGATTTTGTTGAAAAATACACAGTTTACTTGATTTTCATTTATACACTGTCGCAGAATAGCAGACTCACAAGTTTCATGTTAATTTCATGAATACATGATTTTGTCATGATTTTTATGACTTAAAGCTGCATTTCCATGTTGTATGCTCTGTAAAGACTTTTGGGCTGGGAAGATTCCAAAAGTGGATTTTGTTGAAAAATACACAGTTTACTTGATTTTCCTCAAGACATTGTACCAGAACAGCAGACTCTCAAGTTTCATGTTAATTTCACGAATAAATGATGTTATCATAGTTTTTCTCTACCTTAAAGCTGCATTTCCACGTTGTATGCTTTAAAAAGCAATTTCGGCTGGGAAGAGGCCAAAAGTGGATTTTGTTGAAAAGTACACAGTTTACTTGATTTTACTCAATACATTGTCCCAGAACAGCAGACTCTCAAGTTTCATGTTACTTTCATGAATACATGATGTTCTCATCATTTTTCTGCCCTAAAGCTGCATTTCCACTCTTATATGCTCTTCAAAGACTTTCGGGCTGGGAAGATTCCAAAAGTTGATTTTGTTGAAAAATTACACAGTTTACTTGATTTTCCTCAAGACATTGCCCCAGAACAGCAGACTCTCAAGTTTCATGTTAATTTCATGAATACATGATGTTATCATAGTTTTTCTGCCTTAAAGCTGTATTTCCACGTTGCATGCTCTTAAAAGACTTTTGGGCTGGGAAGATTCCAAAAGTGGATCTTTTTGAAAAATACACAGTTTACTTGATTTTCCTCAAGACATTGTACCAGAACAGCAAACGTTCAAGTTTCATGTTAATTTCATGAATACATGATGTTATCATAGTTTTTCTGCCTTAAAGCTGCATTTCCACGTTGTATGCTCTTAAAAGACTTTTGTGCTGGGAAGATTCAAAAACTGGATTTTGTTAAAAGATACACAGTTTACTTGATTTTCATTAATACACTGTCGCAGAACAGCAGACTCACAAGTTTCATGTTAATTTCATGAATACATGATGTTGTCATAATTTTTCTGCCTTAAAGCTGCATTTCCACGTTGGATGCTCTTAAAATACGTTTCAGCTGGAATGTGGCCAAAAGTGGAATTTTTTGAAAAATACACAGTTTACTTGATTTTCCTCAAAGAATTGTCCGAGAACAGCAAACGTTCAAGTTTCATGTTAATTTCATGAATACATGATGTTATCATAGTTTTTCTACCTTAAAGCTGCATTTCCATGTAGTATGCTCTTTCAAGACTTTTGGGCTGGGAAGATTCCAAAAGTGGATTTTGTTGAAAAATACACAGTTTACTTGATTTTCCTCAAGACATTGTACCAGAACAGCAGACTCTCAAGTTTCATGTTAATTTCACGAATACATGATGTTATCATAGTTTTTCTGCCTTAAAGCTGCATTTCCACGTTGTATGCTCTTAAAAGACTTTTGGGCTGGGAAGATTCAAAAACTGAATTTTGTTGAAAAATACACAGTTTACTTGATTTTCATTAATACACTGTCCCAGAACAGCAGACTCACAAGTTACATGTTAATTTCATGAATACATGATGTTGTCATAGTTTTTCTGCCTTAAAGCTGCATTTCCACCTTGTATGCTCTTAAAAGACTTTTGGAATGGGATGTGGCCAAAAGTGGAATTTTTTTTAAAATACACAGTTTACTTGATTTTCATTAATACACTGTTGCAGAACAGCAGACTCACAAGTTTCATGTTAATTTCATGAATACATGATGTTGTCATAATTTTTCTGCCTTAAAGCTGCATTTCCACCTTGTATGCTCTTAAAAGACTTTTGGGCTGGGAAGATTCCAAAATTGGATCTTTTTGAAAAATACACAGTTTACTTGATTTTCCTCAAGACATTGTACCAGAACAGCAAACGTTCAAGTTTCATGTTAATTTCATGAAAACATGATGTTCTCATCATTTTTCTGCCTTAAAGTTGCATTTCCACGTTGTATGCTCTTAAAATATGTTTCAGCTGGGATGTGGCCAAAAGTGGAATATTTTGAAAAATACACAGTTTACTTGATTTTCATTAATACACTGTTGCAGAACAGCAGACTCACAAGTTTCATGTTAATTTCATGAATACATGATGTTATCATAGTTTTTCTGCCTTAAAGCTGCATTTCCACGTTGTATGCTCATAAAAGACTTTTGGGCTGGGAAGATTCCAAAAGTGGATTTTGTTGAAAAATACACAGTTTACTTGATTTTCATTAATACACTGTCGCAGAACAGCAGACTCACAAGTTTCATGTTAATTTCATGAATACATGATTTTGTCATAATTTTTCTGCCTTAAAGCTGCATTTCCACGTTGTATGCTCTTTAAAGACTTTTGGGCTGGGAAGATTCCAAAAGTGGATTTTGTTGAAAAATACACAGTTTACTTGATTTTCCTCAAGACATTGCCCCAGAACAGCAGACTCTCAAGTTTCATTGTAATTTCATGAATACATGATGTTATCATAGTTTTTCTGCCTTAAAGCTGCATTTCCACGTTGTATGCTCTTAAAAGAATTTTGTGCTGGGAAGATTCAAAAACTGGATTTTGTTGAAAGATACACAGTTTACTTGATTTTCATTGATACACTGTCGCAGAACAGCAGACTCACAAGTTTCATGTTAATTTCATGAATAAATGATGTTGTCATAATTTTTCTGCCTTAAAGCTGCATTTCCACGTTGGATGCTCTCAAAATACGTTTCAGCTGGGATGTGGCCAAAAGTGGAATTTTTTGAAAAATACACTGTTTACTTGATTTTCCTCAAAGAATTGTCCGAGAACAGCAAACGTTCAAGTTTCATGTTAATTTCATGAATACATGATGTTATCATAGTTTTTCTACCTTAAAGCTGCATTTCCACGTAGTATGCTCTTTAAAGACTTTTGGGCTGGGAAGATTCCAAAAGTGGATTTTGTTGAAAAATACACAGTTTACTTGATTTTCCTCAAGACATTGTACCAGAACAGCAAACGTTCAAGTTTCATGTTAATTTCATGAATACATGATGTTATCATAGTTTTTCTGCCTTAAAGCTGCATTTCCACGTTGTATGCTCTTAAAAGACTTTTGTGCTGGGAAGATTCAAAAACTGGATTTTGTTAAAAGATACACAGTTTACTTGATTTTCATTAATACACTGTCGCAGAACAGCAGACTCACAAGTTTCATGTTAATTTCATGAATACATGATGTTGTCATAATTTTTCTGCCTTACAGCTGCATTTCCACGTTGGATGCTCTTAAAATACGTTTCAGCTGGAATGTGGCCAAAAGTGGAATTTTTTGAAAAATACACAGTTTACTTGATTTTCCTCAAAGAATTGTCCGAGAACAGCAAACGTTCAAGTTTCATGTTAATTTCATGAATACATGATGTTATCATAGTTTTTCTACCTTAAAGCTGCATTTTCACGTAGTATGCTCTTTCAAGACTTTTGGGCTGGGAAGATTCCAAAAGTGGATTTTGTTGAAAAATACACAGTTTACTTGATTTTCATTAATACACTGTCGCAGAATAGCAGACTCACAAGTTTCATGTTAATTTCATGAATACATGATTTTGTCATAATTTTTCTGACTTAAAGCTGCATTTCCACGTTGTATGCTCTTTAAAGACTTTTGGGCTGGGAAGATTCCAAAAGTGGATTTTGTTGAAAAATACACAGTTTTACTTGATTTTCATTAATACACTGTCGCAGAACAGCAGACTCACAAGTTTCATGTTAATTTCACGAATAAATGATGTTATCATAGTTTTTCTCTAACTTAAAGCTGCATTTCCACGTTGTATGCTCTAAAAAGCAATTTCGGCTGTGAAGAGGCCAAAAGTGGATTTTGTTGAAAAGTACACAGTTTACTTGATTTTACTCAATACATTGTCCCAGAACAGCAGACTCTCAAGTTTCATGTTAATTTCAGGAATACATGATGTTCTCATCATTTTTCTGCCTTAAAGCTGCATTTCCACGTTGGATGCTCTTAAAATACGTTTCAGCTGGGATGTGGCCAAAAGTGGAATTTTTTGAAAAATACACTGTTTACTTGATATTCTTCTGTAAAGTCTCCCAGAACAGCAGACTTTCCAGGTTCATGTTATGTACATGAATATATGATTTTTCCATCACTTTTCTTTCTTAAAAATTAATTTTCAGTTTTTATGGTCTCAAAAAGCGTTTCAGCCTGCGAACAGGCCAAAATTGGATTTTAATGAAAAATACACAATTTACTTGATATTCAACTATAAAATCTCCCAGAACAGCAGACTTTCAAGTATCATATTATCTACATGAACATATGATGTTTCCATCACTTTTCTGCCTTAAAAATTAATTTTCAGTTTTCAAGGTCTTAAACGGCGTTTCAGCCTGCGAACATGCCAGAAGTGGATTTTTTTGCAAAATACACAGTTTACTTGATATTCCTGTGTAAAATCTCCCAGAATAGCAGACTTTCCAGGTTCATGTTATTGTATATCAATAAATGATGTTTCCATCACTTTTCTGCCTTACAGCTGCATTTTCAGTTTTTATGGTCTTAAACGGCGTTTCAGCATGCGAACAGGCCAAAAGTGGATTTTGTTGCAAAATAAACAGTTTACTTGATATTCCTCTATAAAATCTCCCAGAACAGCAAACTTTCAAGTATCATATTATCTAATGAACATATAATGTTTCCATCACTTTTCTGCCTTAAAAATTAATTTTCAGTTTTTATGGTCTTAAACAGCGTTTCAGCCTGCGAACATGCCAAAAGTGGATTTTGATGCCAAATACACAGTTTACTTGATATTCCTCTATAAAATCTCCCAGAATAGCAGACTTTCCAGGTTCATGTTATGTACATCAATATATGATGTTTCCATCACTTTTCTGCCTTACAGCTGCATTTTCAGTTTTTATGGTCTTAAACGGCGTTTCAGCATGCGAACAGGTCAAAAGTGGATTTTTTTGCAAAATACACAGTTTACTTGATATTCCTCTATAAAATCTCCCAGAACAGCAAACTTTCAAGTATCATATTATCTAATGAACATATAATGTTTTCATCACTTTTCTATCTTAAAAATGGATTTTTAGTTTTTATGGTCTCAAAAAGCGTTTCAGCCTGCGAACAGGCCAAAAGTGGATTTTGTTGCAAAATACACAGTTTACTTGATATTCTTCTATAAAGTCTCCCAGAACAGCAGACTTTCAAGTATCATATTATCTACATGAACATATGATGTTTCCATCTCTGTTCTGCCTTAAAAAATAATTTTCAGTTTTTATGGTCTTAAACAGCGTTTCAGCCTGCGAACATACCAAAAGTGGATTTTGTTGCAAAATACACAGTTTACTTGATATTCTTCTATAAAGTCTCCCAGAACAGCAGAATTTCAAGTATCATATTATCTACATGAACATATGATGTTTCCATCAATTTTCTGACCTACAAATTAATTTTCAGTTTTTAAGGTCTCAAAAGGCGTTTCATCCTGCGAACATGCCAAAAGTGGATTTTGATGACAAATACACAGTTTACTTGCTATTCCTCTATAAAATCTCCCAGAACAGCAGACTTTCCAGGTTCATGTTATGTACATCAATATATGATGTTTCCATCACTTTTCTGCCTTACAGCTGCATTTTCAGTTTTTATGGTCTTAAACGGCGTTTCAGCATGAGAACAGGCCAAAAGTTGATTTTGTTGCAAAATACACAGTTTATTTGATATTCTTCTATAAAGTATCCAAGAACTGCAGACTTTCAAGTATCATGTTATCTACATGAATATATGATGTTTCCATCACTTTTCTGCCTTACAGCTGCATCTTCAATTTTTATGGTCTTAAACGTCGTTTCAGCCAGCGAACAGGCCAAAAGTGGATTTTGTTGCAAAATACACAGTTTACTTGATATTCTTCTATAAAGTCTCCCAGAACAGCAGAATTTCAAGTATCATATTATCTACATGAACATATGATGTTTCCATCAATTTCTGACTTACAAATTAATTTTCAGTTTTTAAGGTCTGAAAAGGCGTTTCATCCTGCGAATATGCCAAAAGTGGATTTTGTTGCAAAATACACAGTTTACTTGATATTCCTCTATAAAATCTCCCAGAACAGCAAACTTTGAAGTATCATATTATCTAATGAACATATAATGTTTCCATCACTTTTCTGCCTTAAAAATTCATTTTCAGTTTTTATGGTCTTAAACGTCGTTTCAGCCAGCGAACAGGCCAAAAGTGGATTTTGTTGCAAAATACACAGTTTACTTAATATTCTTATATAAAGTCTCCCAGAACAGCAAACCTTCCAGGTACATGTTATGTACATGAATATATGATGTTTCCATCACTTTTCTTTCTTAAAAATTAATTTTAAGTTTTTATGGTCTCAAAAAGCGTTTCAGCCTGCGAATATGCCAAAAGTGGATTTTGAGGCCAAATACACAGTTTACTTGATATTCCTCTATAAAATCTCCCAGAATAGCAGACTTTCCAGGTTCATGTTATGTACATCAATATATGATGTTTCCATCACTTTTCTGCCTTACAGCTGCATTTTCAGTTTTTATGGTCTTAAATGGCGTTTCAGCATGCGAACAGGTCAAAAGTGGATTTTGTTGCAAAATACACAGTTTACTTGATATTCTTCTATAAAGTCTCCCAGAATAACAGACTTTCCAGGTTCATGTTATGTACATGAATATATGATGTTTCCATCACTTTTCTGCCTTAGTGCGGCATTTTCAGTTTTTATGGTCTTAAACGGCGTTTCAGCATGCGAACAAGCCGAAAGTGGATTTTGTTGCAAAATACACAGTTTACTTGATATTCTTCTATAAAGTCTCCCAGAACAGCAGACTTTCAAGTATCATATTTTCTACATGAACATATAATGTTTCCATCACTTTTCTATCTTAAAAATAGATTTTTAGTTTTTATGGTCTCAAAAAGCGTTTCAGCCTGCGAACATGCCAAAAGTGGATTTTGTTGCAAAATACACAGTTTACTTCATATTCCTCTATAAAATATCCCAGAATTGCAGACTTTCCAGGTACATGTTTTGTACATGAACATATGATGTTTCCATCAGTTTTCTTTCTGAAATTTTTTTTTTCAGTTTTTATGGTCTCAAAAAGCGTTTCAGCCTGCGAACAGGCCAAAAGTGGATTTTGTTGCAAAATACACAGTTTACTTGATATTCTTCTATAAAGTCTCCCAGAACAGCAGAATTTCAAGTATCATATTATCTACATGAACATATGATGTTTCCATCACTTTTCTGCCTTACAAATTAATTTTCAGTTTTTAAGGTCTCAAAAGGCGTTTCTTCCTGCGAACATGCCAAAAGTGGATTTTGATGCCAAATACACAGTGTCAAAAATGACCCCGTATGGTTGACTGTTTATAAAGTATTCAGTAGAAATTATCACCCAGCTCTCTGTTTCAACTTTTTAGTCAACTTTATTCCAACTCATTTCCTGACATAAAATATGTCAACATTCATTTTCATAATATTTCACTTTTCAAAACTAACTTTTCCAAATAAAAACAGTCTGAATGTGCCCTCAGTTGCATGCGAGGCAGGTAGTAATGGCGTGATCTTTACAGATGTATGCATTGCATTTTTGGCACATTTTCGATGTTTTGAGATCACTTTGGTGAGGGCAGAATTTGCACCTTCTCCTTTTGGGTGTTGGGCCAGGAGGGGCGGCTGGGTGAGGGGCGGCTGGGCGAGGGGCGGCTGGGCGAGGGGCGGCTGGGCGAGGGGCGGCTCGGCGAGGAGCGGCTGGGCGAGGGGCGGCTAGGTGAGGGGCAGTGGCTGCAGAGGCAGAGGAGCAGAAGTCTTTTTCTCATATTCTTCCTCATCATCATGTTCATCATTTTCCTTCACTTCATACCCTTCTTCCCATTTCTTCAGCGGGCGATGTGGGGTCTTCTTCAGAGGAAGAAGTAGCATGTGGTCTGATTGTTGGATCTATCACCTCATCAATATTCTCCTTCTCTTCTGATCCTGAATCCTCCTCATCAGTTGATTCTTCCTCCTCCTCATGTTCAGCATTGTCCTCCTGCTCATTCTTTTCCCCAACATAGTTTAAAATGAGCTCACAAGCCTCCCGTGCAGTATAGCGCTTCTGCCTCCTCATTGTGCTGCCTGTCTCTCTAAAATGTGAAATGCAATGCTCCAACACCTGTGAGAAAAGACCTGTTTGTTTTTTGTTGTTGTTGTCATAACCATTGCTTGACCCCAGACATCAAACATCCAAGATCAAAGATGTTTTGGAAAGCAGTATGGGGTGACAATTTGCCCCATTGCACCACTTTGTGCTGCAGGGTCTTTTTGACCCCAGAGGACAACAGAAGTTATTAAATTCAATAAATCACCCGTAATTCAATCAAATGACTTAAAATGCATTTTAATCATGAAGAGCATAGTATCCAACAACCCCCATTATTTTCAGACCATTTGATGAATAAAAAACTGGGGTCATAATGACTCCAGGACAACACAAGGTTAAACCCTAATATCTCCCTCCTTCTTGTAGCGGCTTCTCGCTTAATCCTACAGTTTTTATTACACTTTGTTTGGTTTTTGCAAACGTTAGCCACTGCACTTTAGCTTAGCAGCTCGCGATGACTGCCTTCTCTTCCTCTCCCTCTCCTTCTCCCCCTTGCTCAGTGTGTCACCTGCTTAGCCATTCTTCTGCCTCCCTTAATGATAATGATACATGTAGTTTGCTTGCGAGGGTGGAGGCGAGGCTCAGTGAGTTAGAGGTACAGCTCCGCACCATAGGCTCAGTCGTTAGCTACAGTAGTTAGCCTGCCCCCTCCACCCCCCCATAGTCGGTGCGGGCCATCCAGCCATAGCTTCAGCTAGCTGTCCCCCGGCAGCCGGGAGGGTCCGAAGGAATCGGAAGTCAACGCAGAAGCGCACGGTGCACCACCAACCTCTTCACGTTTCTAACCGGTTCTCCCCACTCAGCGAGACACCCGCTGAGGACCCGACTCTGGTTATGGGTAGCTCCATAGTCAGAAACGTGAAGATAGCGAAGCCAGGGACCACAGTCACATGCATTCCGGGGGCCAGAGCGGGCGACGTTGAATCCTATTTAAAACTGCTGGCTGAGGATAAACGTAAATACAGTAAGATTGTAATACACGTCGACGGTAATAACACCCGAAGCCGACACTCGGAGGTCACTAAAGTTAATGTGGCATCGGTGTGTTCATATGCCAAAACAATGTTGGATTCCGTAGTTTTCTCTGGCCCTCTCCCAAATTTGGTCAATGATGAGATGTATAGCCGCATGTCATCATTCAACCGCTGGTTGTCAAGGTGTCCAGCAAACAATGTGGGCTTCGTTGATAATTGGGAGACTTTCTGGGGAAAACCTGGTATGATTAGGAGAGACGGCATTCATCCCACGTTGGATGCAGCGGATCTCATTTCTGCAAATCTGACCAACTTTGTTTGGGGACCTTATGGCAACCCAGAGTTCAGACCAGGAAGCAGAAGCAGAGTTGTAGTCTTACACCCTTCTCTGCACTTCCCATTAGAGCAGTTACCCACCCAAAACTATATAGGGACTGTGTCTGCCCCACGGCTACTTAAATTAATTAAATCAAAAGTAACCAGAAGAGGAGTTATACAAAATAATCTCATGAAAGTTAACACCACCAAGTGCAACAAAACAGGAGAATTAAATGTGGACTCTTAAATATCAGATCTTCGTCATCTAAAGCTGTTTTAGTAAATTATTTAATATCAGACAATCACATTGATCTATTCTGTCTTACTGAATCCTGGCTGTGTCATGAAGTATATGTCAGCCTAGATGAATCAACTCCTCCAAGTCACATCTGATCGAATAATAAACTCACATTCCTATAGGCACCGGCCGAGGTGGTGGAGTAGAAGCTATCTTCGACTCGATGTTAATTTCATGAATAAATGATGTTCTCATAGTTTTTCTGCCTTATAGCTGCATTTCCACTGTTGTATGTTCTTAAAAGACTTTCGGGTTGGGAAGATTCCAAAAGTTGATTCTGTTGAAAAATTACAGTACACATGATTTTCCGCAATACATTGTCCCAGGACAGCAGATTCTCAAGTTTCATGTTAATTTCATGAATACATGACGTTCTCATAATGTTCCTGCCTTAAACCTGCATTTCCACGTTGTATGATCTTAAAAGACTTTTGGGCTGGGAAGATTCCAAAATATATCGGATGTGAAGAGGCCGAAAGTTGATTTTGTTGAAAAATACACAGTTCACTTGATTTTCCTCAAAGAATTGTCCAAGAACAGCAAACGTTCAAGTTTCATGTTAATTTCACGAATACATGATGTTATCATAGTTTTTCTGCCTTAAAGCTGCATTTCCACGTTGTATGCTCTTAAAAGACTTTTGGGCTGGGAAGATTCCAAAAGTGGATTTTTTTGAAAAATACACAGTTTACTTGATTTTCATTAATACACTGTCCCAGAACAGCAGACTCTCAAGTTTTATGTTAATTTCATGAATACATGATGTTCTCATAATGTTTCTGCCTTAAAGCTGCATTTCCACGTTGTATGTTCTTAAAAGACTTTTGGGCTGGGATGTGGCCAAAAGTGGATTTTGTTGAAAAATACACAGTTTATTTGATTTTCCTCAAAGAACTTTCCGAGAACAGCAAACGTTCAAGTTTCATGTTAATTTCATGAATACATGATGTTATCATAGTTTTTCTGCCTTATTGCTGCATTTCCACGTTGTATGCTCTTAAAAGACTTTTGGGCTGGGATGTGGCCAAAAGTGGATTTTGTTGAAAAATACACAGTTTATTTGATTTTCCTCAAAGAACTTTCCGAGAACATCAAACGTTCAAGTTTCATGTTAATTTCATGAATACATGATGTTTTCATAGTTTTTCTGCCTTAAAGCTGCATTTCCACATTGTATGCTCTTAAAAGACTTTTGGGCTGGGAAGATTCCAAAAGTGGATTTTGTTGAAAAATACACAGTTTACTTGATTTTCCTCAAGACATTGCCCCAGAACAGCAGACTCTCAAGTTTCATTTTAATTTCAAGAATACATGATGTTACCATAGTTTTTCTGCCTTAAAGCTGCATTTCCACGTTGTATGCTCTTAAAATACGTTTCAGCTGGGATGTGGCCAAAAGTGGAATTTTTTGAAAAATACACTGTTTACTTGATTTTCCTCAAGAATTGTCCCAGAACAGCAGACTTTCAAGTTTCATGATTTCAGAATAGATGATGTTTCTATGTTTTTCTCTTAAGCTGCATTTCCACCTTGTATGCTCTAAAAGCAATTTCGGCTGGGCTGGGAAATTTTTTGCTTGTCACTGTTACTTGATTTTCCTCAGAATTGTCCTTAGGCAAACGTTCAAGTTTCATGTTAATTTCATGAATACATGATGTTATCATAGTTTTTATGTCTTAAAGCTGCATTTCCACGTTGTATGCTCTTAAAAGACTTTTGGGCTGGGAAGATTCCAAAAGTGGATTTTGTTGAAAAATACACAGTTTACTTGATTTTCATCAATACACTGTCGCAGAACAGCAGACTCACAAGTTTCATGTTAATTTCATGAATACATGATGTTGTCCTAATTTTTCTGCCTTAAAGCTGCATTTCCACGTTGTATGCTCTTAAAATACGTTTCAGCTGGGATGTGGCCAAAAGTGGAATTTTTTGAAAAATACACTGTTTACTTGATTTTCCTCAAAGAATTGTCCTTAGAACAGCAAACGTTCAAGTTTCATGTTAATTTCATGAATACATGATGTTATCATAGTTTTTCTGCCTTAAAGCTGCATTTCCACCTTGTATGCTCTAAAAAACAATTTCGCCTGGAAAGAGGGCAAAAGTGGAATTTTTTGAAAAATACACAGTTTACTTGATTTTCATTAATACACTGTCGCAGAACAGCAGACTCACAAGTTTCATGTTAATTTCATGAATACATGATGTTGTCATAATTTTTCTGCCTTAAAGCTGCATTTCCACGTTGTATGCTCTTAAAATACGTTTTAGCTGGGATGTGGCCAAAAGTGGAATTTTTTGAAAAATACACTGTTTACTTGATTTTCCTCAAAGAATTGTCCGAGAACAGCAAACGTTCAAGTTTCATGTTAATTTCATGAATACATGATGTTATCATAGTTTTTCTGCCTTAAAGCTGCATTTCCACGTTGTATGCTCTTAAAAGACTTTTGGGCTGGGAAGATTCAAAAAGTGGATTTTGTTGAAAAATACACAGTTTACTTGATTTTCATGAATACACTGTCGCAGAACAAATGACTCACAAGTTTCAAGTTAATTTCATGAATACATGATGTTGTCATAATTTTTCTGCCTTAAAGCTGCATTTCCACGTAGTATGCTCTTAAAATACGTTTCAGCTGGGATGTGGCCAAAAGTGGAATGTTTTGAAAAATACACTGTTTACTTGATTTTCCTCAAAGAATTGTCCGAGAACAGCAAACGTTCAAGTTTCATGTTAATTTCATGAATACATGATGTTGTCATAATTTTTCTGCCTTAAAGCTGCATTTCCACGTTGTATGCTCTTAAAATACGTTTCAGCTGGGATGTGGCTAAAAGTGGAATTTTTTGAAAAATAAACTGTTTACTTGATTTTCCTCAAAGAATTGTCCGAGAACAGCAAACGTTCAAGTTTCATGTTAATTTCATGAATACATGATGTTATCATAGTTTTTCTGCCTTAAAGCTGCATTTCCACGTTGTATGCTCTTAAAAGACTTTTGGGCTGGGATGTGGCCAAAAGTGGATTTTGTTGAAAAATACACAGTTTATTTGATTTTCCTCAAAGAACTTTCCGAGAACATCAAACGTTCAAGTTTCATGTTAATTTCATGAATAGATGATGTTATCATCATTTTTCTGCCTTAAAGCTGCATTTCCACCTTGTATGCTCTAAAAAGCAATTTCGGCTGAGAAGAGGCCAAAAGTGGAATTTTTTGAAAAATACATTGTTTACTTGATTTTCCTCAAAGAATTGTCCTTAGAACAGCAAACGTTCAAGTTTCATGTTAATTTCATGAATACATGATGTTATCATAGTTTTTCTGCCTTAAAGCTGCATTTCCACGTTGTATGCTCTTAAAATACGTTTCAGCTGGGATGTGGCCAAAAGTGGAATTTTTTGAAAAATACACTGTTTACTTGATTTTCCTCAAAGAATTGTCCGAGAACAGCAAACGTTCAAGTTTCATGTTAATTTCATGAATACATGATGTTATCATAGTTTTTCTGCCTTAAAGCTGCATTTCCATGTTGTATGCTCTTAAAAGACTTTTGGGCTGGGAAGATTCAAAAAGTGGATTTTGTTGAAAAATACACAGTTTACTTGATTTTCATTAATACACTGTCGCAGAACAGCAGACTCACAAGTTTCATGTTAATTTCATGAATACATGATGTTGTCATAATTTTTCTGCCTTAAAGCTGCATTTCCACGTTGTATGCTCTTAAAATACGTTTCAGCTGGGATGTGGCCAAAAGTGGAATTTTTTGAAAAATACACTGTTTACTTGATTTTCCTCAAAGAATTGTCCGAGAACAGCAAACGTTCAAGTTTCATGTTAATTTCATGAATACATGATGTTATCATAGTTTTTCTGCCTTAAAGCTGCATTTCCACCTTGTATGCTCTAAAAAACAATTTCGCCTGGAAAGAGGCCAAAAGTGGAATTTTTTGAAAAATACACAGTTTACTTGATTTTCATTAATACACTGTCGCAGAACAAATGACTCACAAGTTTCATGTTAATTTCATGAATACATGATGTTGTCATAATTTTTCTGCCTTAAAGCTGCATTTCCACGTAGTATGCTCTTAAAATACGTTTCAGCTGGATGTGGCGCAAATGGAATGTTTTGAAAAATACACTGTTTACTTGATTTTCCTCAAAGAATTGTTCCGAGAACAGCAATCGTTCAGTTTATGTAATTTCATGAATACATGATGTTATCATAGTTTTTCTGCCTTAAAGCTGCATTTCCACGTTGTATGCTCTTAAAATACGTTTCAGCTGGGATGTGGCCAAAAGTGGAATTTTTTGAAAAATACACTGTTTACTTGATTTTCCTCAAAGAATTGTCCGAGAACAGCAAACGTTCAAGTTTCATGTTAATTTCATGAATACATGATGTTATCATAGTTTTTCTGCCTTAAAGCTGCATTTCCAGGTTGTATGCTCTTACAAGACTTTTGGGCTGGGAAGATTCCAAAACTGGATTATGTTGAAAAATACACAGTTTACTTGATTTTCATTAATACACTGTCGCAGAACAAATGACTCACAAGTTTCATGTTAATTTCATGAATACATGATGTTGTCATAATTTTTCTGCCTTAAAGCTGCATTTCCACGTAGTATGCTCTTAAAATACGTTTCAGCTGGTATGTGGCCAAAAGTGGAATGTTTTGAAAAATACACTGTTTACTTGATTTTTCCTCAAAGAATTGTCCGAGAACAGCAAACGTTCAAGTTTCATGTTAATTTCATGAATACATGATGTTATCATAGTTTTTCTGCCTTAAAGCTGCATTTCCACGTTGTATGCTCTTAAAATACGTTTCAGCTGGGATGTGGCCAAAAGTGGAATTTTTTGAAAAATACACTGTTTACTTGATTTTCCTCAAAGAATTGTCCGAGAACAGCAAACGTTCAAGTTTCATGTTAATTTCATGAATACATGATGTTATCATAGTTTTTCTGCCTTAAAGCTGCAATTCCACGTTGTATGCTCTTAAAAGACTTTTGGGCTGGGAAGATTCAAAAAGTGGATTTTGTTGAAAAATACACAGTTTACTTGATTTTCATTAATACACTGTCGCAGAACAACAGACTCACAAGTTTCATTGTAATTTCATGAATACATGATGTTGTCATAATTTTTCTGCCTTAAAGCTGCATTTCCACGTAGTATGCTATTAAAATACGTTTCAGCTGGGATGTGGCCAAAAGTGGAATGTTTTGAAAAATACACTGTTTACTTTATTTTCCTCAAAGAATTGTCCGAGAACAGCAAACGTTCAAGTTTCATGTTAATTTCATGAATGCATGATGTTATCATAGTTTTTCTGCCTTAAAGCTGCATTTCCACCTTGTATGCTCTAAAAAACAATTTCGCCTGGAAAGAGGCCAAAAGTGGAATTTTTTGAAAAATACACTGTTTACTTGATTTTCCTCAAAGAATTGTCCTTAGAACAGCAAACGTTCAAGTTTCATGTTAATTTCATGAATACATGATGTTATCATAGTTTTTCTGCCTTAAAGCTGCATTTCCAGGTTGTATGCTCTTACAAGACTTTTGGGCTGGGAAGATTCAAAAACTGGATTATGTTGAAAAATACACAGTTTACTTGATTTTCATAAATACACTGTTGCAGAACAGCAGACTCTCAAGTTTCATGTTAATTTCATGAATACATGATGTTATCATAATTTTTCTGCCTTAAAGCTGCATTTCCACGTAGTATGCTCTTAAAATACGTTTCAGCTGGGATGTGGCCAAAAGTGGAATGTTTTGAAAAATACACTGTTTACTTGATTTTCCTCAAAGAATTGTCCGAGAACAGCAAACGTTCAAGTTTCATGTTAATTTCATGAATACATGATGTTGTCATAATTTTTCTGCCTTAAAGCTGCATTTCCACGTTGTATGCTCTTAAAATACGTTTCAGCTGGGATGTGGCCAAAAGTGGAATTTTTTGAAAAATAAACTGTTTACTTGATTTTCCTCAAAGAATTGTCCGAGAACAGCAAACGTTCAAGTTTCATGTTAATTTCATGAATACATGATGTTATCATAGTTTTTTTGCCTTAAAGCTGCATTTCCACGTTGTATGCTCTTAAAAGACTTTTGGGCTGGGAAGATTCAAAAAGTGGATTTTGTTGAAAAATACACAGTTTACTTGATTTTCATTTATACACTGTCGCAGAACAACAGACTCACAAGTTTCATGTTAATTTCATGAATACATGATGTTGTCATAATTTTTCTGCCTGAAAGCTGCATTTCCACGTAGTATGCTCTTAAAATACGTTTCAGCTGGGATGTGGCCAAAAGTGGAATGTTTTGAAAAATACACTGTTTACTTGATTTTCCTCAAAGAATTGTCCGAGAACAGCAAACGTTCAAGTTTCATGTTAATTTCATGAATACATGATGTTGTCATAATTTTTCTGCCTTAAAGTTGCATTTCCACGTTGTATGCTCTTAAAATACGTTTCAGCTGGGATGTGGCCAAAAGTGGAATTTTTTGAAAAATAAACTGTTTACTTGATTTTCCTCAAAGAATTGTCCGAGAACAGCAAACGTTCAAGTTTCATGTTAATTTCATGAATACATGATGTTATCATAGTTTTTCTGCCTTAAAGCTGCATTTCCACGTTGTATGCTCTTAAAATACGTTTCAGCTGGGATGTGGCCAAAAGTGGAATTTTTTGAAAAATACACTGTTTACTTGATTTTCCTCAAAGAATTGTCCGAGAACAGCAAACGTTCAAGTTTCATGTTAATTTCATGAATACATGATGTTATCATAGTTTTTCTGCCTTAAAGCTGCATTTCCACGTTGTATGCTCTTAAAAGACTTTTGGGCTGGGAAGATTCCAAAAGTGGATTGTGTTGAAAAATACACAGTTTACTTGATTTTCATTAATACACTGTCGCAGAATAGCAGACTCATAAGTTTCATGTTAATTTCATGAATACATGATGTTATCATAGTTTTTCTACCTTAAAGCTGCATTTCCACGTAGTATGCTCTTTAAAGACTTTTGGGCTGGGAAGATTCCAAAAGTGGATTTTGTTGAAAAATACACAGTTTACTTGATTTTCCTCAAGACATTGTACCAGAACAGCAGACTTTCAAGTTTCATGTTAATTTCACGAATAAATTATGTTGTCATAGTTTTTCTCTACCTTAAAGCTGCATTTCCACGTTGTATGCTCTAAAAAGCAATTTCGGCTGGGAAGAGGCCAAAAGTGGATTTTGTTGAAAAGTACACAGTTTACTTGATTTTACTCAATACATTGTCCCAGAACAGCAGACTCTCAAGTTTCATGTTACTTTCATGAATACATGATGTTCTCATCATTTTTCTGCCCTAAAGCTGCATTTCCACTCTTATATGCTCTTCAAAGACTTTCGGGCTGGGAAGATTCCAAAAGTTGATTTTGTTGAAAAATTACACAGTTTACTTGATTTTCCTCAAGACATTGCCCCAGAACAGCAGACTCTCAAGTTTCATGTTAATTTCATAAATACATGATGTTATCATAGTTTTTCTGCCTTAAAGCTGTATTTCCACGTTGCATGCTCTTAAAAGACTTTTGGGCTGGGAAGATTCCAAAAGTGGATCTTTTTGAAAAATACACAGTTTACTTGAATTTTCCTCAAGACATTGTACCAGAACAGCAAAAGTTCAAGTTTCATGTTAATTTCATGAAAACATGATGTTCTCATCATTTTTCTGCCTTAAAGTTGCATTTCCACGTTGTATGCTCTTAAAATATGTTTCAGCTGGGATGTGACCAAAAGTGGAATATTTTGAAAAATACACAGTTTATTTGATTTTCATTAATACACTGTTCAGAAAAGCAGACTCATAAGTTTCATGTTAATTTCATGAATACATGATGTTATCATAGTTTTTCTGCCTTAAAGCTGCATTTCCACTTTGTATGCTCTTAAAAGACTTTTGGGCTGGGAAGATTCCAAAAGTGGATTTTGTTGAAAAATACACAGTTTACTTGATTTTCCTCAAGACATTGCCCCAGAACAGCAGACTCTCAAGTTTCATGTTAATTTCATGAATACATGATGTTATCATAGTTTTTCTGCCTTAAAGCTGTATTTCCACGTTGCATGCTCTTAAAAGACTTTTGGGCTGGGAAGATTCCAAAAGTGGATCTTTTTGAAAAATACACAGTTTACTTGATTTTCCTCAAGACATTGTACCAGAACAGCAAACGTTCAAGTTTCATGTTAATTTCATGAAAACATGATGTTCTCATCATTTTTCTGCCTTAAAGTTGCATTTCCACGTTGTATGCTCTTAAAATATGTTTCAGCTGGGATGTGACCAAAAGTGGAATATTTTGAAAAATACACAGTTTACTTGATTTTCATTAATACACTGTTTCAGAACAGCAGACTCATAAGTTTCATGTTAATTTCATGAATACATGATGTTATCATAATTTTTCTGCCTTAAAGCTGCATTTCCACCTTGTATGCTCTTAAAAGACTTTTGGGCTGGGATGTGGCCAAAAGTGGAAATATTTTGAAAAATACACTGTTTATTTGATTTTCTTCAAAGAACTTTGCGAGAACAGCAAACGTTCAAGTTTCATGTTAATTTCATGAATACATGATGTTATCATAGTTTTTCTGCCTTAAAGCTGCATTTCCACGTTGTATGCTCTTAAAAGACTTTTGGGCTGGGAAGATTTCAAAAGTGGATTTTGTTGAAAAATACACAGTTTACTTGATTTTCCTCAAGACATTGTACCAGAACAGCAGACTCTCAAGTTTCATGTTAATTTCACGAATAAATGATGTTATCATAGTTTTTCTCTACCTTAAAGCTGCATTTCCACGTTGTATGCTCTAAAAAGCAATTTCGGCTGGGAAGAGGCCAAAAGTGGATTTTGTTGAAAAGTACACAGTTTACTTGATTTTCCTCAAGACATTGTACCAGAACAGCAAACGTTCAAGTTTCATGTTAATTTCATGAAAACATGATGTTCTCATCATTTTTCTGCCTTAAAGTTGCATTTCCACATTGTATGCTCTTAAAATATGTTTCAGCTGGGATGTGGCCAAAAGTGGAATATTTTGAAAAATACACAGTTTACTTGATTTTCATTAATACACTGTTGCAGAACAGCAGACTCACAAGTTTCATGTTAATTTCATGAATACATGATGTTATCATAGTTTTTAAGCCTTTACGCTGCATTTCCACGTTGTATGCTCTTAAAAGTCTTTTGGGTTGGGATGTGGCCAAAAGTGGAATTTTTTGAAAAATACACTGTTTACTTGATTTTCCTCAAAGAATTGTCCGAGAACAGCAAACGTTCAAGTTTCATGTTAATTTCATGAATACATGATGTTATCATAGTTTTTAAGCCTTTACGCTGCATTTCCACGTTGTATGCTCTTAAAAGTCTTTTGGGTTGGGATGTGGCCAAAAGTGGAATTTTTTGAAAAATACACTGTTTACTTGATTTTCCTCAAAGAATTGTCCGAGAACAGCAAACGTTCAAGTTTCATGTTAATTTCATGAATACATGATGTTATCATAGTTTTTCTACCTTAAAGCTGCATTTCCACGTTGTATGCTCTGAAAAGACTTTTGGGCTGTGAAGATTCAAAAACTGAATTTTGTTGAAAAATACACAGTTTACTTGATTTTCATTAATACACTGTCCCAGAATAGCAGACTCACAAGTTACATGTTAATTTCATGAATACATGATGTTATCATAGTTTTTCTACCTTAAAGCTGCATTTCCACGTAGTATGCTCTTTAAAGACTTTTGGGCTGGGAAGATTCCAAAAGTGGATTTTGTTGAAAAATACACAGTTTACTTGATTTTCCTCAAGACATTGTACCAGAACAGCAGACTCTCAAGTTTCATGTTAATTTCACGAATAAATGATGTTATCATAGTTTTTCTCTACCTTAAAGCTGCATTTCCACGTTGTATGCTCTAAAAAGCAATTTTGGCTGGGAAGAGGCCAAAAGTGGATTTTGTTGAAAAGTACACAGTTTACTTGATTTTACTCAATACATTGTCCCAGAACAGCAGACTCTCAAGTTTCATGTTACTTTCATGAATACATGATGTTCTCATCATTTTTCTGCCCTAAAGCTGCATTTCCACTCTTATATGCTCTTCAAAGACTTTCGGGCTGGAAAGATTCCAAAAGTTGATTTTGTTGAAAAATTACACAGTTTACTTGATTTTCCTCAAGACATTGCCCCAGAACAGCAGACTCTCAAGTTTCATGTAAATTTCATAAATACATGATGTTATCATAGTTTTTCTGCCTTAAAGCTGTATTTCCACGTTGCATGCTCTTAAAAGACGTTTGGGCTGGGAAGATTCCAAAAGTGGATCTTTTTGAAAAATAAACAGTTTACTTGATTTTCCTCAAGACATTGTACCAGAACAGCAAACGTTCAAGTTTCATGTTAATTTCATGAAAACATGATGTTCTCATCATTTTTCTGCCTTAAAGTTGCATTTCCACGTTGTATGCTCTTAAAATATGTTTCAGCTGGGATGTGACCAAAAGTGGAATATTTTGAAAAATACACAGTTTACTTGATTTTCATTAATACACTGTTTCAGAACAGCAGACTCATAAGTTTCATGTTAATTTCATGAATACATGATGTTATCATAATTTTTCTGCCTTAAAGCTGCATTTCCACCTTGTATGCTCTTAAAAGACTTTTGGGCTGGGATGTGGCCAAAAGTGGAATTTTTTGAAAAATACACTGTTTATTTGATTTTCTTCAAAGAACTTTCCGAGAACAGCAAACGTTCAAGTTTCATGTTAATTTCATGAATACATGATGTTATCATGGTTTTTCTGCCTTAAAGCTGCATTTCCACGTTGTATGCTCTTAAAATATGTTTCAGCTGGGATGTGACCAAAAGTGGAATATTTTGAGAAATACACAGTTTACTTGATTTTCATTAATACACTGTTGCAGAACAGCAGACTCACAAGTTCCATGTTAATTTCATGAATACATGATGTTATCATAATTTTTCTGCCTTAAAGCTGCATTTCCACGTTAACACTCTTAAAATACGTTTCAGCTGGGATGTGGCCAAAACTGGAATTCTTATAATACACAGTTTACTTGATTTTACTCAATACACTGTCGCAGAACAGCAGACTCACAAGTTTCATGTTAATTTCATGAATACATGATGTTGTCATAATTTTTCTGCCTTAAAGCTGCATTTACACGTTGTATGCTCTTAAAATACGTTTCAGCTGGGATGTGGCCAAAAGTGGAATGTTTTGAAAAATACACTGTTCACTTCATTTTCCTCAAAGAATTGTCCGAGAACAGCAAACGTTCAAGTTTCATGTTAATTTCATGAATACATGATGTTATCATAGTTTTTCTACCTTAAAGCTGCATTTCCACGTCGTATGCTCTTTAAAGACTTTTGGGCTGGGAAGATTCCAAAAGTGGATTTTGTTGAAAAATACACAGTTTACTTGATTTTCATTAATACACTGTCGCAGAACAGCAGACTCACAAGTTTCATGTTAATTTCATGAATACATGATTTTGTCATAATTTTTCTGCCTTAAAGCTGCATTTCCACATTGTATGCTCTTTAAAGACTTTTGGGCTGGGAAGATTCCAAAAGTGGATTTTGTTGAAAAATACACAGTTTACTTGATTTTACTCAATACATTGTCCCAGAACAGCAGACTCTCAAGTTTCATGTTACTTTCATGAATACATGATGTTCTCATCATTTTTCTGCCCTAAAGCTGCATTTCCCCTCTTATATGCTCTTCAAAGACTTTCGGGCTGGGAAGATTCCAAAAGTTGATTTTGTTGAAAAATTACACAGTTTACTTGATTTTCCTCAAGACATTGCCCCAGAACAGCAGACTCTCAAGTTTCATGTTAATTTCATGAATACATGATGTTATCATAGTTTTTCTGCCTTAAAGCTGTATTTCCACGTTAAATGCTCTGAAAAGACTTTTGGTATGTTAATTTCATGAAAACATGATGTTCTCATCATTTTTCTGCCTTAAAGTTGCATTTCCACGTTGTATGCTCTTAAAATATGTTTCAGCTGGGATGTGGTCAAAAGTGGAATTTTTTGAAAAATACACTGTTTAATTGATTTACCTCAAAGAATTGTCCGAGAACAGCAAACGTTCAAGTTTCATGTTAATTTCATGAATACATGATGTTATCATAGTTTTTCTGCCTTAAAGCTGCATTTCCACGTTGTATGCTCTTAAAAGACTTTTGGGCTGGGAAGATTCCAAAAGTGGATTTTGTTGAAAAATACACAGTTTACTTGATTTTCCTCAAGACATTGCCCCAGAACAGCAGACTCTCAAGTTTCATTGTAATTTCATGAATACATGATGTTATCATAGTTTTTCTGCCTTAAAGCTGCATTTCCACGTTGTATGCTCTTAAAAGACTTTTGGGCTGGGAAGATTCCAAAAGTGGATTTTGTTGAAAAATACACAGTTTACTTGATTTTCCTCTATAAAGTCTCCCAGAACAGTAGAATTTCAAGGTTCATGTTATATTCATGAATACATGATGTTATCATCGTTTTTCTGTCTTAAAGCTGCATTTCCACGTTTTATGCTCTTAAAAGACTTTTCGGCTGGGAAGAGTCCAAAAGTGGATTTTGTTGAAAAATACACAGTTTACTTGATTTTCATTAATACAGTGTCGCAGAACAGCAGACTCACAAGTTTCATGTTAATTTCATGAATACATGATGTTGTCATAATTTTTCTGCCTTAAAGCTGCATTTCCACGTTGATGC
The DNA here is from genome assembly GCA_016806645.1 of Ophiodon elongatus. NCBI lineage: Eukaryota > Metazoa > Chordata > Actinopteri > Perciformes > Hexagrammidae > Ophiodon > Ophiodon elongatus. The sequence goes on along the minus strand of JACSYO010000392.1, from coordinate 8,647 downwards.
TCTTAAAATACGTTTCAGCTGGGATGTGGCCAAAAGTGGAATTTTTGAAAAATACACAGTTTACTTGATTTTACTCAATACACTGTCGCAGAACAGCAGACTTTCAAAATTTCATGTTAATTTCATGAATACATGATGTTGTCATAATTTTTCTGCCTTAAAGCTGCATTTACACGTTGTATGCTCTTAAAATACGTTTCAGCTGGGATGTGGCCAAAAGTGGAATGTTTTGAAAAATACACTGTTCACTTCATTTTCCTCAAAGAATTGTCCGAGAACAGCAAACGTTCAAGTTTCATGTTAATTTCATGAATACATGATGTTATCATAGTTTTTCTACCTTAAAGCTGCATTTCCACGTCGTATGCTCTTTAAAGACTTTTGGGCTGGGAAGATTCCAAAAGTGGATTTTGTTGAAAAATACACAGTTTACTTGATTTTCATTAATACACTGTCGCAGAACAGCAGACTCACAAGTTTCATGTTAATTTCATGAATACATGATTTTGTCATAATTTTTCTGCCTTAAAGCTGCATTTCCACATTGTATGCTCTTTAAAGACTTTTGGGCTGGGAAGATTCCAAAAGTGGATTTTGTTGAAAAATACACAGTTTACTTGATTTTACTCAATACATTGTCCCAGAACAGCAGACTCTCAAGTTTCATGTTACTTTCATGAATACATGATGTTCTCATCATTTTTCTGCCCTAAAGCTGCATTTCCCCTCTTATATGCTCTTCAAAGACTTTCGGGCTGGGAAGATTCCAAAAGTTGATTTTGTTGAAAAATTACACAGTTTACTTGATTTTCCTCAAGACATTGCCCCAGAACAGCAGACTCTCAAGTTTCATGTTAATTTCATGAATACATGATGTTATCATAGTTTTTCTGCCTTAAAGCTGTATTTCCACGTTAAATGCTCTGAAAAGACTTTTGGTATGTTAATTTCATGAAAACATGATGTTCTCATCATTTTTCTGCCTTAAAGTTGCATTTCCACGTTGTATGCTCTTAAAATATGTTTCAGCTGGGATGTGGTCAAAAGTGGAATTTTTTGAAAAATACACTGTTTAATTGATTTACCTCAAAGAATTGTCCGAGAACAGCAAACGTTCAAGTTTCATGTTAATTTCATGAATACATGATGTTATCATAGTTTTTCTGCCTTAAAGCTGCATTTCCACGTTGTATGCTCTTAAAAGACTTTTGGGCTGGGAAGATTCAAAAACTGAATTTTGTTGAAAAATACACAGTTTACTTGATTTTTATTAATACACTGTCCCAGAACAGCAGACTCACAAGTTTCATGTTAATTTCATGAATACATGATGTTGTCATAGTTTTTCTGCCTTAAAGCTGCATTTCCACCTTGTATGCTCTTAAAAGACTTTTGGGCTGGGAAGATTCCAAAAGTGGATTTTGTTGAAAAATACACAGTTTACTTGATTTTCCTCAAGACATTGCCCCAGAACAGCAGACTCTCAAGTTTCATTGTAATTTCATGAATACATGATGTTATCATAGTTTTTCTGTCTTAAAGCTGCATTTCCACGTTGTATGCTCTTAAAAGACTTTTGTGCCGGGAAGATTCAAAAACTGGATTTTGTTGAAAGATACACAGTTTACTTGATTTTCATTAATACACTGTCGCAGAACAGCAGACTCACAAGTTTCATGTTAATTTCATGAATACATGATGTTGTCATAATTTTTCTGCCTTAAAGCTGCATTTCCACGTTGGATGCTCTTAAAATACGTTTCAGCTGGGATGTGGCCAAAAGTGGAATTTTTTGAAAAATACACAGTTTACTTGATTTTCCTCAAAGAATTGTCCGAGAACAGCAAACGTTCAAGTTTCATGTTAATTTCATGAATACATGATGTTATCTTAGTTTTTCTGCCTTAAAGCTGCATTTCCACGTTGTATGCTCTTAAAAGACTTTTGGGCTGGGAAGATTCCAAAAGTGGATTTTGTTGAAAAATACACAGTTTACTTGATTTTCCTCAAGACATTGTACCAGAACAGCAAACGTTCAAGTTTCATGTTAATTTCATGAAAACATGATGTTCTCATCATTTTTCTGCCTTAAAGTTGCATTTCCACGTTGTATGCTCTTAAAATATGTTTCAGCTGGGATGTGGCCAAAAGTGGAATTTTTTGAAAAATACACAGTTTACTTGATTTTCATTAATACACTGTCGCAGAACAGCAGACTCACAAGTTTCATGTTAATTTCATGAATACATGATGTTATCATAATTTTTCTGCCTTAAAGCTGCATTTCCACGTTGTATGCTCTTAAAATACGTTTCAGCTGGGATATGGCCAAAAGTGGAATTTTTTGAAAAATACACTGTTTACTTGATTTTCCTCAAAGAATTGTCCGAGAACAGAAAACGTTCAAGTTTCATGTTAATTTCATGAATACATGATGTTATCATAGTTTTTCTACCTTAAAGCTGCATTTCCACGTTGTATGCTCTTTCAAGACTTTTGGGCTGGGAAGATTCCAAAAGTGGATTTTGTTGAAAAATACACAGTTTACTTGATTTTCCTCAAGACATTGTACCAGAACAGCAGACTCTCAAGTTTCATGTTAATTTCACGAATACATGATGTTATCATAGTTTTTCTGCCTTAAAGCTGCATTTTCACGTTGTATGCTCTGAAAAGACTTTTGGGCTGGGAAGATTCAAAAACTGAATTTTGTTGAAAAATACACAGTTTACTTGATTTTCATTAATACACTGTCCCAGAATAGCAGACTCACAAGTTACATGTTAATTTCATGAATACATGATGTTATCATAGTTTTTCTACCTTAAAGCTGCATTTCCACGTAGTATGCTCTTTAAAGACTTTTGGGCTGGGAAGATTCCAAAAGTGGATTTTGTTGAAAAATACACAGTTTACTTGATTTTCCTCAAGACATTGTACCAGAACAGCAGACGTTCAAGTTTCATGTTAATTTCATGAATACATGATGTTATCATAGTTTTTCTGCCTTAAAGCTGCATTTCCACGTTGTATGCTCTTAAAAGACTTTTGTGCTGGGAAGATTCAAAAACTGGATTTTGTTGAAAGATACACAGTTTACTTGATTTTCATTAATACACTGTCGCAGAACAGCAGACTCACAAGTTTCATGTTAATTTCATGAATACATGATGTTGTCATAATTTTTCTGCCTTAAAGCTGCATTTCCACGTTGGATGCTCATAAAATACGTTTAAGCTGGGATGTGGCCAAAAGTGGAATTTTTTGAAAAATACACTGTTTACTTGATTTTACTAAATACATTGTCCCAGAACAGCAGACTCTCAAGTTTCATGTTACTTTCATGAATACATGATGTTCTCATCATTTTTCTGCCCTAAAGCTGCATTTCCACTCTTATATGCTCTTCAAAGACTTTCGGGCTGGGAAGATTCCAAAAGTTGATTTTGTTGAAAAATTACACAGTTTACTTGATTTTCCTCAAGACATTGCCCCAGAACAGCAGACTCTCAAGTTTCATGTTAATTTCATGAATACATGATATTATCATAGTTTTTCTGCCTTAAAGCTGCATTTCCAATTTATATTTTCTTAAAAGACTTTTGGGCTGGGAAGATTCCAAAAGTGGATTTTGTTGAAAAATACACAGTTTACTTGATTTTCCTCAAGACATTGCCACAGAACAGCAGACTCTCAAATTTCATGTTAATTTCATGAATACATGATGTTCTCATAATGTTTCTGCCTTAAAGCTGCATTTCCACGTCGTATTCTCTTAAAATACGTTTCAGCTGGGATGTGGCCAAAAGTGGATTGTTTTGAAAAATACACTGTTTACTTGATTTACCTCAAAGAATTGTCCGAGAACAGCAAACGTTCAAGTTTCATGTTAATTTCATGAATACATGATGTTATCGTAGTTTTTCTGCCTTAAAGCTGCATTTCCACGTTGTATGCTCTTAAAAGACTTTTGGGCTGGGAAGATTCCAAAAGTGGATTTTTTTGAAAAATACACAGTTTACTTGATTTTCATTAATACACTGTCCCAGAACAGCAGACTCACAAGTTTCATGTTAATTTCATGAATACATGATGTTATCATAGTTTTTCTGCCTTAAAGCTGCATTTCCACCTTGTATGCTCTTAAAAGACTTTTGGGCTGGGAAGATTCCAAAAGTGGATTTTGTTGAAAAATACACAGTTTACTTGATTTTCATTAATACACTGTCGCAGAATAGCAGACTCACAAGTTTCATGTTAATTTCATGAATACATGATGTTATCATAATTTTTCTGCCTTAAAGCTGCATTTCCACGTTGTATGCTCTTAAAAGACTTTTGTGCTGGGAAGATTCAAAAACTGGATTTTGTTGAAAGATACACAGTTTACTTGATTTTCATTAATACACTGTCGCAGAACAGCAGACTCACAAGTTTCATGTTAATTTCATGAATACATGATGTTGTCATAATTTTTCTGCCTTAAAGCTGCATTTCCACGTTGGATGCTCTTAAAATACGTTTCAGCTGGGATGTGGCCAAAAGTGGAATTTTTTGAAAAATACACTGTTTACTTGATTTTCCTCAAAGAATTGTCCGAGAACAGCAAACGTTCAAGTTTCATGTTAACTTCATGAATACATGATGTTGTCATAGTTTTTAAGCCTTAAAGCTGCATTTCCACGTTGTATGCTCTTAAAAGTCTTTTGGGTTGGGATGTGGCCAAAAGTGGAATTTTTTGAAAAATACACTGTTTATTTAATTTTCCTCAAAGACTTTCCGAGAACAGCAAACGTTCAAGTTTCATGTTAATTTCATGAATACATGATTTTGTCATAATTTTTCTGCCTTAAAGCTGCATTTCCACGTTGTATGCTCTTTAAAGACTTTTGGGCTGGGAAGATTCCAAAAGTGGATTTTGTTGAAAAATACACAGTTTACTTGATTTTCCTCAAGACATTGTACCAGAACAGCAGACTCTAAAGTTTCATGTTAATTTCACGAATAAATGATGTTTTCATAGTTTTTCTGCTTAAAGCTGCATTTCCACGTTGTATGCTCTAAAAAGCAATTTCGGCTGGGAAGAGGCCAAAAGTGGATTTTGTTGAAAAGTACACAGTTTACTTGATTTTACTCAATACATTGTCCCAGAACAGCAGACTCTCAAGTTTCATGTTACTTTCATGAATACATGATGTTCTCATCATTTTTCTGCCCTAAAGCTGCATTTCCACTCTTATATGCTCTTCAAAGACTTTCGGGCTGGGAAGATTCCAAAAGTTGATTTTGTTGAAAAATTACACAGTTTACTTGATTTTCCTCAAGACATTGCCCCAGAACAGCAGACTCTCAAGTTTCATGTTAATTTCATGAATACATGATATTATCATAGTTTTTCTGCCTTAAAGCTGCATTTCCAATTTATATTTTCTTAAAAGACTTTTGGGCTGGGAAGATTCCAAAAGTGGATTTTGTTGAAAAATACACTGTTTACTTGATTTTCCTCAAAGAATTGTCCGAGAACAGCAAACGTTCAAGTTTCATGTTAATTTCATGAATACATGATGTTATCATAGTTTTTCTGCCTTAAAGCTGCATTTCCACTTGTTGTATGTTTCAAAGACTTTGGATGGATGTAGGAAAAGTGGATTTTTTTGAAAAATACACAGTTTACTTGATTTTCCTCTATAAAGTCTCCCAGAACAGCAGATTTTCAAGGTTAATGTTATATTCATGAATACATGATGTTCTAATCACTTTTCTGCCTTAAAGCTGCATTTTCAGTATTTATGGTCTGAAAAGACGTTTCTTCTGTTTCGAGGCCAAAAGTGGATTTTGTTGCAAAATACACAGTTTACTTGATTTTCCTCTATAAAGTCTCCCAGAACAGAAGATTTTCAAGGTTAATGTTATATTCATGAATAAATTATGTTCTAATGACTTTTCTGTCTTAAAGCTGCATTTTCAGTATTTATGGTCTGAAAAGACGTTTCGGCTGGGTCGAGGCCAAAAGTGGATTTTGCTGAAAAATACATAGTTTACTTGATTTTCCTCTATAAAGTCTCCCAGAACAGCAGACTTTCAAGGTTCATGTTATATTCATGAATACATGATGTTCTAATCACTTTTCTGCCTTAAAACTGCATTTTCAGTATTTATGGTCTGAAAAGACGTTTCGGCTGGGTCGAGGCCAAAAGTGGATTTTGTTGCAAAATACACAGTTTACTTGATTTTCCTCTATAAAGTCTCCCAGAACAGAAGATTTTCAAGGTTAATGTTATATTCATGAATACATGATGTTCTAATCACTTTTCTGCCTTAAAGCTGCATTTTCAGTATTTATGGTCTGAAAAGACGTTTCTTCTGGGTCGAGGCCAAAAGTGGATTTTGTTGCAAAATACACAGTTTACTTGATTTTCCTCTATAAAGTCTCCCAGAACAGAAGATTTTCAAGGTTAATGTTATATTCATGAATAAATGATGTTCTAATCACTTTTCTGCCTTAAAGCTGCATTTTCAGTATTTATGGTCTGAAAAGACGTTTCGGCTGGGTCGAGGCCAAAAGTGGATTTTGTTGCAAAATACACAGTTTACTTGATTTTCCTCTATAAAGTCTCCCAGAACAGAAGATTTTCAAGGTTAATGTTATATTCATGAATACATGATGTTCTAATCACTTTTCTGCCTTAAAGCTGCATTTTCAGTGTTAATGGTCTGAAAAGACGTTTCGGCTGGGAAGAGGCCAAAAGTGGATTTTGCTGAAAAATACATAGTTTACTTGATTTTCCTCTATAAAGTCTCCCAGAACAGCAGATTTTCAAGGTTAATGTTATATTCATGAATACATGATGTTCTAATCACTTTTCTGCCTTAAAGCTGCATTTTCAGTATTTATGGTCTGAAAAGACGTTTCTTCTGTTTCGAGGCCAAAAGTGGATTTTGTTGCAAAATACACAGTTTACTTGATTTTCCTCTATAAAGTCTCCCAGAACAGCAGACTTTCAAGGTTCATGTTATATTCATGAATAAATGATGTTCTAATCACTTTTCTGCCTTAAAGCTGCATTTTCAGTATTTATGGTCTGAAAAGACGTTTCTTCTGTTTCGAGGCCAAAAGTGGATTTTGTTGCAAAATACACAGTTTACTTGATTTTCCTCTATAAAGTCTCCCAGAACAGCAGACTTTCAAGGTTCATGTTATATTCATGAATACATGATGTTCTAATCACTTTTCTGCCTTAAAGCTGCATTTTCAGTATTTATGGTCTGAAAAGACGTTTCGGCTGAAGAGGCCAAAAGTGGATTTTGTTGCAAAATACACAGTTTACTTGATTTTCCTCTATAAAGTCTCCCAGAACAGAAGATTTCAAGGTTAATGTTATATTCATGAATACATGATGTTCTAATCACTTTTCTGCCTTAAAGCTGCATTTTCAGTATTTATGGTCTGAAAAGACTTTTCTTCTGTTTCGAGGCCAAAAGTGGATTTTGTTGCAAAATACATAGTTTACTTGATTTTCCTCTATAAAGTCTCCCAGAATAGAAGATTTTCAAGGTTAATGTTATATTCATGAATACATGATGTTCTAATCACTTTTCTGCCTTAAAGCTGCATTTTCAGTATTTATGGTCTGAAAAGACGTTTCGGCTGGGTCGAGGCCAAAAGTGGATTTTGTTGCAAAATACACAGTTTACTTGATTTTCCTCTATAAAGTCTCCCAGAACAGAAGATTTTCAAGGTTTATGTTATATTCATGAATATGTGTTTTTTTTTTTTTGTTTGGTTGTTTTTGTTTTTTTGTTGGGTTTTGTTATGTTATATTCATGAATAAATTATGTTCTAATCAATTTTCTTGCCTTAAAGCTGCGTTTTCAGTATTTATGGTCTTGAAAAGACGTTTCTTCTGTTTCGTGAGGCCAAAAGTGATTTTGTTGAAAAATACATAGTTTACTTGATTTTCTCTCTATAAAGTCTCCCAGAATGCGAGACTTCAAGGTTCATGTTATATTCATGAATAAATTATGTTCTGTAATGACTTTCTGTCTTAGCTGCATTTTCAGTATTTATGGTCTGAAAAGACGTTTTCTGTTTCTTGGGAGGCTTTCAAAAGTGGATTTTGTTGCAAAATACACAGTTTACTTGATTTTCCTCTATAAAGTCTCCCAGAGCAGAAGATTTTCAAGGTTAATGTTATATTCATGAATAAATGATGTTCTAATGACTTTTCTGTCTTAAAGTTGCATTTTCAGTATTTATGGTCTGAAAAGACGTTTCTGCTGGGTCGAGGCCAAAAGTGGATTTTGTTGAAAAATACATAGTTTACTTGATTTTCCTCTATATAAGTCTCCTTGTGAACAGGGTGATTTTCAAGGTTAATGTTATATTCATGAATACATGATGTTCTAATCACTTTTCTGCCTTAAAACTGCATTTTCAGTATTTATGGTCTGAAAAGACGCTTCGGCTGGGAAGAGGCCAAAAGTGGATTTTGTTGCAAAATACACAGTTTACTTGATTTTCCTCTATAAAGTCTCCCAGAACAGAAGATTTTCAAGGTTAATGTTATATTCATGAATAAATGATTTTCTAATCACTCTTCTGCCTTAAAGCTGTATTTTCAATATTTATGGTCTCAAAAGACGTTTC
>JACSYO010000390.1:155000-214595 GCA_016806645.1 Ophiodon elongatus | reverse complement strand
TGTGTGTGTGTGTGTGTGTGTGTATGTATATATATATATATATATATATATATATGTGTGTGTATATGTATGTGTATATATATGTGTGTGTATATGTATGTGTATATATATGTGTGTGTATATGTATGTGTATATATATATGTGTGTATATGTATGTGTATATATATATGTGTATATATATATATATAGGTTCAATTTGCTTGCAGTCTTGTGGGTTATATAATTTGTGTCTGAAGCCAAATCAATTAACGTCCCAATTTTTTGGTCCAGCATTAGCTGTGACCTCGAGGAACATCATAATTACTGGTAGCTCTTGCAATCCACTTTCCACTAGAAGGCTTGATGGATCTTTTGCTGTGCTGAAGGCTCTTAAAGCAGTGTACTGGTTTTCATGGTTTTGCTCGAACGACGAGCAAAACCACCGCGACCCTCATTCACCTTTCCGACCGTCTCTACATCTCCCACTTTTCCGAGCTGACAGTCTCTCGACCGAAGAACACAACCATCCAACGCAACACCATCAGTCTGATAAAGAAAACTTTCCAAACTATTCATGGACTCTCAGCACAACACCACTCTCACTCTCCGAGGGCTCAGAGCACTTCTGGTTTCCCCTCGCCGGATCAGTCGCAGCGCCGATGACGTCACAACGCATCTCACCGCCGGAGAAACCCATCCATATACACCAGTCCTTCGAGAAAGCCAGGTCGTATCCCATCCTCTTCAAGCTGCCTCTGTACCAGAGACATCTCACCTTGCAATTTATTTTCCCCAGACTTCACTACCAACCCATTCACAGGCATCCATCCATCCCATCTCTTTCTTCTTTTCCACACGTACATCCATTCCAACCCTAATGATATCAGAAAACATCCACTCGCATATGACTTCATGAAGCTCACGAGTCTCCTCTCCCCCAGTCCCGACCGGACATCAGCGGTCCATCACGGCTCCTCTACCCTTCATCCTTCGACCCCCATCCCTTACCCTACATCCCTTCATCCCACTCACACATAGCCATGCTACTTAAAGGTCTCCATAAAGCTGAACCACACTACACACCTAACTGTCTGCCTCTCACTTCAGACCTCCTCACCTGCCGCATCCGTACACACCGCTCAGGCTACCTGTCTGCCTTCACAGACAAGGTATTAAAGTCCATGTTCTCGCTGGCTTTCTTCGGCCTCCTACTCCGTCCAGAGTTTACCGCCTTGAACTCTGACCACCATCCGTTACGACATGCCACCATGTCCAACATCTCAATATCCTCCCGACACCATCGTCTATTACCTCAAAACACGGCAAGACCAACTAACAAGGTCCACCTTAACCCACCTTCCTCTTCCGACTAGACTCGTACCTAAGTCCATACGAACCTTACTACTTAAGCTCAACATCAGCCAGCTGAAATTCTCAGCGAGAGCCTATTTTTGCCACAGAGACGGGCAAGGGGACCACGCAGCCCCGGTACCACTACCATTCATTCCGCATCGGCATTCTTTCATGAAGCTGTCTTTTGGGGACTCGGCACCACCAGAGCTTCCAAAGAGACGACCCCGGCTCACGTGTCCCCACTCCCACAGTTCTATCCAGCCACCGGACTCTCATCGCACTCCAACCTTCTTTCCACGACTCCCCTCTACCCTTCTTGTTCCTCCCCCCTTCATCCCTCGACCCAAATCCTTTCCTCCCTCAACCCCTTTCCGCTTCCTTAATCCAACCCTCTCGTTCCATCTCGCAATAAACCATCTGTAAACTCGTATCACTATTGGTGTGGTCTCTGTTCACACACACCCCTAATTAACCAGCTCTCCGTTCAATGGGCCCGGATCTCCGTAGATGTTGGAGATCTGTTTAAGCTGGTGGTCGAGGAAACTCGCCTGGCTTTGCTCACTGCAGTCCCTCCTGACGTCTACCCCGCTTCCACTCACAACTACACTTGACCGGGAGGTCCTCTTGGTCTGAATGCAGCTATCAGTTGAGTCAGTTAATGGCAGCTTTCCGCTAATGGACCTAGGATCTTGGTTAATAGACGTGTGTGTGTGTGTGTGTGTGTGTGTGTGTGTGTGTGTGTGTGTGTGTGTTCCCCCCCTAGGAAACCTAACCAGACTGGCCAAAAACGCCCGTTTGAAAATCATCCAGTGTGATCCATCCTTTTAATCTTTGTTTACAGCTCACTCCATCTCCCATGTTATCAAAGCTGTTATCTAAATTAACTGTAAAGACGCACACCCTTTCTGTAAAAGCTTGATAACAGTCTGACTGAAGTGTGAAACGCAATGTCAAGTTTAAATATATAAAGATGTACATGTCTGACCGCCATCTCTATCAAAAACAAGATAAAGAACTCACCTCTATTAGAGAAAAATACAATTCCATGGTGAGATGACAACATTTTTAAATAATTTTCTCATTTGTATACCATTGATGCAAACCCAATAAACATAAAAATAAATGTATCAGTGAATGAAAGCTTTATTCCCTATACAATCAGATTATAGGGCAATCACAAAACAAACCTTGCAGTCTGAATAACTGGATCTGCGTTTACTAATACTTCATACTACTGAACTTTGCTGTACTTCAGGATATTTACGGTGTTATTCAAGCAAATGCTTTTAGGTCACTCAGCGGTTTTAATTTTGAGATTTATTTCAACTCTGTATGAAACTACATTTGCATCTAGGAAATGTTAAAATGAAAACAGTCCCACAGATGATGGGATATGGTTTTAAGTTTCCATGTATAGGCATGTTTATTATAATCAGCTCAAGGCTACTTTGAGTTGTAATGCTTTGTCAGCTCACCCATGAAGAAATAATAAAAAGAAAAACTGCAAATCCTTAGTTTTTAGTGCTGAGTTTGAAAAAGTGTAGAAACAGAGATGAGGTACTTCAGGCCAGTCCATGGATGTTGAAATGCAAAAGTCACCACTGTATTTACATCATGGTTTATTACAGTAACTTCATAGCTTAACAGAACAAGGTCAAATATTAGTAACTGCTGTGCACACAAAACCTTTTTTTTTGCCATCCTATTCTAATATTTGTCCTCTATGACTCTGCTGCACCCCTATACCTTTCTTCTAACCTGTGTTTGTGACTTTACACAGCATTAAACTACATGGACTATAAGGGAAAGATAATTGTGTATATCGATAAATATACAATTCATAATAGCTTTAAATATCTGTCAAACTGCACTTCAAATATAGAAACTGACAAGTTAAATTCTGGACATCTAATTTGTCACTTTTATCTCAAGCCCCTCAGCTCAGCCATGCACCTAGTAATGCAAATGTGCTGCCAACTCCACAAGTTGGTTGCTTATCTGTATAAACTCAAGTTTTCTCTGTCCAAATCACTTTCACCACAGCAGAAGTCTGAATGGAATCTATAAGATTAACATTAAGGCCAGGTTAAAGTTGAGTTGAGTGGAATTTGTGTAGAATTTAGGAGTTAAGGGTATTGACAAATACAAAATTGCCGGCAGTGAGCAGCCAGGCGAGTTTCCTCAACCACCAGCTTAAACAGATCTCCAAACATCTGCGGAGATCCGGACCCTTTGAACGGATAGCTGGTTAATTAGATCGTCCTGGGTGAGGGGCTTATCTCTCGGATCTAACATAGTAATCTTGTTTCTCTGAGTGAAGAGACTATCTATCCACACAGTTACATATTCCATATGTACAGGTATCTTGTAAGACACACTGCGAGGAGACCAAGGAGACATAACAGATGCAGCTCCTCTATTTTTTATGTACAACCCCCCAACCGGCGGTGGCTAGGCGCACTTCATGCCACTGTCCCATTTCCAGTCTCAAAGAAAACTTTAACGATGCCAATATGGCAACATTTTGGATTTGAAACCGACAAAAGACGGGAGCCAAAAAACAGTTTTCTTGTTTAGTGGTGGTTGGCAAACCAGTTAGATGTGCATTACCCCCACCAAGAGGACTTGAGTCGCAACAATGAACTCAGTCTCATTAAATAAAAATGTTGTATACCGGTCCAGTGCTTGGCTTATTATCAAACCGGTTTGACCATTTTTACACCGGCCAAACTCTCTGCTGTACAATGTGGATGGATAAGTTGCAGTTCGTCACAAAACATGTAACACTACTTCAAAACTCAAATTGTTATTTCTGCATTTCAGTCCATGTATGGTTCAACAAACTCGACTCAAAGTGAGCTACAGAGTTAATTATGTTGGTTTTTTTGAGACAGAGCTAAGCTAGACGTTTTACCCCCAGTCTTTATGCTAAGCTAGAGAAACATGTGCCAACTCCAGCTCTGTACTTAAAGCAGCAATGATGGATACTTTTATAATAATGTATCCAATGACAATGTGACAAAGTCAAAGCCTTCATAGCGTCGTTTTTGGACGGAAGCAGGAAGCTGTTTCTAGCAAAAAAGCTCTAAAACCCCAATGTATACCTCCACCAGACAGACACAGTTAACAACTGGTGAACATAAAGTGCCAGATATTCCCCTAAGGAATGAATGGAAGCGAAAAACAGCTAAAAGAGACCAAGTATTGGACACCAAGTGGCCAGAAACACGACTAAACAAATATTAATGTTGCTCTGTAACTGCTTCATATGTAAACAGGCAATTATCACTTATTGCAGGCTAAATACATTGACAGGATGAGAATGATATCAACCTTCTCATTTCACTCTGACAGCCCAAAAAACATACTTTCAAAGAATAACTTTCATTTTCTTATTTGTTAATACATATAACTGCATTGATATTTGAAATTATAAAATGCTATCCCTAAAAGAATAAAGCCTTGTTTTTCTTTTCATTTTAACTCATTCCACGTTGTACTTAAGGGACTTTGTGTTCCCTCTGCTCCTGTCCTCATGGCCTGTTTAGTCACGGAGTCTGAGAGAGAGAAAGGGAGGCAGAGAGTGTTCCATCATTGTATCACATTCACCTCGATAGTCAAGAGAATAGAGGCCACATTGGTGGACCAGGAGCTGTACAGCTGCTTATCCCTCTGTGTGTGTGTGTGTGTGTGTGTGTGTGTGTGTGTGTGTGTGTGTGTGTGTGTGTGTGTGTGTGTGTGTGTGTGTGTGTGTGTGTGTGTGTGTGTGTGTGTGTGTGTGTGTGTGTGTGTGTGTGTGCTCTACGAAAGAGAAGACTGCAACAAGAGGGAAGGAAGTAAGAAATGCAAGACTAGTATGTGTGTGAGAGCGGCAGTGTGTGTGTGCGTAAGTAAAGCAGATTGATGTAACCGAGGGTTTCTGTCCATCACTCATGTTGCCTGCTCTCTTCCGTGGGGTATTGCTCCCTCATACACACACAATGTGAACCTCAGCACTTTTCCTATTGGCCACCCCCCAGACTATATATCAGCTCGCTAAGGAAGTATCCCCGAGACCACACACACACACACACAAGGAATTTGACTCCGGATTTCCCGTTGCTCTCCACGTACATACACAGAAATAGACAAAAATAAAACAAAAAACAAAACAAGGACAACGAAGTAGAGCTACTATGTAAAAATATAAATGTATATTCAAAAGTATAAATATATATAAACATAAAAAACACAACAACACTGACCGTGAAATGGAGGTTATAGTGCAAATGGAGGTAATAGTGCAGTAGGACTGATCAAGTATTCATCACAGTGACAGCCAGTGGAAAGGAACTGTTCTGGTGCAGAGTTGGGGGTCTCCTCCTGAAGTTCACCATCATCTCCACAGTTTTGAGCTTGTTCAGCCCCAGGTTGTTCTGACCACACCAGAGGGCCAGTTGTTTAACCTGACCGTTGTGTCGTCTGCAAACTTTAGGAGTTTAACAGATGGGTCTCCTGAGGTGCAGTTGTTGGTGTAGAGGGAGGAGAGCACACATCCATGGGGGGGCACTGGTGCTGATGGTTCGGGTGCTGGATGTGATTTTTCCCAGCCTCACCTGCTGCGTCCTGTCTGTCAGGAAGTTTGTGATCCACTGACAGGTGGAGGCCGGCACAGTGAGCTGTGAGAGTTTGGGGTGAAGAATTCCTGGGATGATGGTGTTGAATGCGGAGCTGAAGTCAACAAACAGAAGCCTTGCGTATGACCCTGGGGAGCCAAGGCTTTTCTGCATGTAGTGCAGTCCCATGTTGACTTCGTCATCCACCGACCTGTTTCCCCGGTAGGCACACTGCAGGGGGTCGCCTGTTCTTTGATGTCAGAGCAGTTCGGGGGTGTGAAAGTGGGCTTATTAAAGCTGCAGTAGAACAAATTCAGGTCGTCAGCCAGTTGGTGATTCTCCACAGTGTGGGGGATGGTCTCCTGTAGTTGGTGAGTGTGGCCTCTCCACACTGACGCAGGGTCGTTTGCTGAAAAACCTTTTTTCTAACCTTTCAGTGTAGCTCCTCTGTGCTACCCTGATCTCCTTTGTCAGTGTGTTTCTGCCTGTAGGTCGGGAGAAGATGAACCAGACAATGATCAGAGAGTCCCAAAGATGCACGGGGTACTGAGCAATAGGAGTCCTTTATTACAATGTAGCAATGGTCCAGTGTGTTTCTGTCCCTTGTGCTACACTTAATATGCCATCTGTATTTTGGCAGTTCTTTGAGGTTTGCTCTTTTAAAGTCTCCAAGAACAATGAGTAGAGTCTGAATGTTTGTGCTCTATGTTAGTTATCTGGTCAGCCAGGTGTTGTAGCGCCTCACTAACACAAGCCTGAGGTGAGACGTAAACACCGACCAGAATGAATGAGGAGGTTTCTAAGTGAGGGCTGCATGATTTCTTTAACACTGTGACATCTGTACACTGCTGATGGTTTATAAAGCACTGAATGGTTTAGGGCCTAAATACATTTCTGATCTGCTGCTACCTTATGAACCATCCCAACTCCTTAGGTCGTCTGGGACTGGTCTACTTTCTGTTCCAAGAGTCAGAACTAAATATGGAGAAGCAGCGTTCAGTTTTTCTGCTCCACATATCTAGAACAAAGTCCCTGAAAGCTGCAGGTCTGCTGAGACCCTCAACTCCTTTAGAGACCCTTAGAGACTCACAGCTCCTTTAGAGACCCTCTGAGACCCTGAGAGACCCTCAGCTCCTTCAGAAACTCTCAGAGAACCTAAACTCCTTTAAATCTAGATTGAAGACTCTTCTGTTTGCTGATGCCTTTAATTGAACCAGATTCAAGGATCTTAATCAACTTCTGCATTTCACTACTGTATTTAAATTCGTAAACTGCACTGCAACTTTTATTCTATTTTTAGCTTTTTAATATTTTACTGACTGTTTTTAATGTTTAAATGAATGTTCCTAATTGTTTTAATTTTTTTTATTTTGCATTATGTTTTGATGCTTTTAATTGTTTTATGTGAAGCACATTGAATTGCCTTGTTGTTAAAATGTGCTATACAAATAAACTTGCCTTGCCTTGCACCAACCTTCGTTAATGTAAAAGCAGGTGCCGCCTCCTCTTGTTTTTCCCGATAGCGCCGTTACACGGTCCGCTCGGAGGAGTTGGAAGCCCGGCAGATGTAATGAGCTGTCTGGGATGTGCTCACCAAGCCAGGTTTCAGTGAAACACAGGGCGGCGGATCTGCTAAAGTCTGCGTTTGCTGTGTTGAGGAGCAGCAGTTCATCCATCTTGTTGGCCAGAGAGCGGACATTCGCCAGATGGATTGACCTGAGCACAGTTCCGCTGCACCTCCAACTAAAAGCTCTGTGAAACTTTCCAGTTCAATAAAAAACGCCGAAAAAGTTTGACCAGTGGATTTCCGGATGTTTAAAAGTTCCTCCCTGCTGAATGTAATCAGAAAGGGAGAGCTGGAAACAAGACAAATAAACAAAAACAGAAAAAGTACCAGGGTGCGCAGTACCGAGGCTGCCAATATACGTACATCCGCACGCCTGTGTACAAAGAACCTGCACCTAACCTCTGACCGAAAGGTAGTGGAAAGACAAACATGCACACTCTTTGGCGCATAAAGGCTTTAGTTTTTTCCTGATCTTTCTCTGCAGTTAGGATCAAATATTGAAACACACACACACCTGTCAAGCCCCTTTCACACAGATTGCAATGGGATATAAGTTATTACAGTGAAGCAGCTCAGTAAAGGCTTGACACTGAATGTGATGAGTGGCCCAGCAGAGGCTACAGATGCTGTATGTTGTGTTAACCTTCATGGTGTTGGTGTGTTCACACCAAATCAATTTCTGACTCGCAGATCATTTGTGTTCATTTGCGTCACTAGCGCTAGACAAGCTAAAGAGGTGGGGGCTTATCTCCATGTAAATACCAACAGTGTTTCATCAACCATGGCAAAATAACCACTATTACAGCTTTGAAGATGTTGTGGGAGTTGCGGATATGTCAGAAGACAAAACGGCGTCATGTCTGGGTTCATAACATTAAGAGGCCCTTGGTAAGTTTCACTGAGTTGACTGTATATGGTAGCACAGTATCTAGGTATTTACCCAGAATAAAAAGAAACTCGAATTGACCCCCTCCCAAAATACAATTAACGGGGAAATAAAAGAAGGAACCTCAAGAAGATCAACTGAGGAGGGACCCCTTTTCCAGGATGATCAGAAGTGCAATAAATGTCAAGCGTACAGAATTAACTACATGAATGGTTTCATCAGTAGCTGGCGAGTGTTTAAATCCTGATGACAGGATTTTAATGTACACCCCCTTTGACTTCTATGTGGAATGTAATGGCACAGTCCATTTTAACACTGTTAGGGAATGGAATAACTGCAGATAAAGAATTACAGTAATATTGTGTAAATTTCAGCCCCAAAATGTCTTGTTTATAGTGAATGAAACTTGCAATACTTTTATTTGTTATTCATCTGCTGGCCTTCAGTAAGTTTGCCTGACATCTATTCAGCTCTTTCTCTGCTGTGGAACCGGAAAAATGGTAAGAAGAGAAAATGTGTATTTTTGTGTACCTGTGTTGTAGCGTAGGGTTTACTTCCAAATATTCAAAGTAGGAGTTGGGCGCCAGACAGGAGAATAATCACACTTCTACCCTGTGACTTTCAGAACATTTTACTTTGAACCAACAAAACTGAAACAATACATATTTATCAATTAATTCTGTTGTATTTTACCCAAATATAAATACAAAGTCTTACACACAAAATGTCAACTGTCAATGAAAAGCAGTGAATGTCAATCCAGTTCCGTTCAGTGTATGTTTTTGAGGAAAAAGAAGGAGAAGCCTGGAGAGTTGCAGTAGAGGGACTTATCTCAATGGACAAACGGAGCCAAGGAGGCCCACAGTGGTATTCCAAGCAGGTCCAGGCTTTTAGCTGAACAAGATTATTTGCAAACCACCTGCTTCCGGGATCCGCACTCCTCAAAGCCTTGTCGTCCAAGAAAGTTCATGAACCCAGCCGGTTCTTGGATTACTTGCTGTTCCGTTTAGTTTTGTATACATCAACTATTTTCTTTTTTAGCAAAGATGTCCAGAAACTGAATAATATTTTAATGATCTCCTCCTTTAGCCACTTTCACTCCTCTGTTCTCCTCCATACTGCTTCTGTTCAGTGATTTCCCCCCTTTCCGCAGTTCAGAGGTGTGTCTCACTTATCTCTTCACTTTCCCCTCCTTCTTTCCCTGTCACGGTGGAAAGGGCTATTCTGTGCATTTCTTTCTTTACTCCCTTTCTGCTACAGTGTGTATTTCATTTATGTGTACATGTCTGTACGAGGACTGCCTCATCTATTTTTAAAGCCTGGATGTTTTTAGCTACAGTAAAAAGCAAGCATTTGTAAACGGTATCTTTGCACTTACCATACTGTCAATAAACTACTGTACACTTCTGAAAAAAGAGAGACATCCTGCATGTTGTTAACTGGGAATGAGACAGGAAAGCATCACAGCACATGACTTTATCTGGAAGGTATGGCTCAGAATAACAGCCACACATTTCCATTCTAAAAGCAAATGAAAAATGTGTTCATGTGAAAGTATTGAAGTTTGAGTATTGGGGCTGTACCAAATAGTTTGAAGTTTCAGTCATAAACTTGACATTCTAATTATTCTAATTAATAATATATAAACTACACTCCACTAAGTGGTTTGAAAATCTGATATTTTCACATTTGTTATTCATTTCTTTTGTATAACTATTAAGATCATGTTCAGATGTCACTCGCTGAAACATCAGTACTGATGTTTTGTTTGCGTCACATTCTTTCCTTTGAGTTTATTAAATACCTTCAGCATCACACAGCAGCTGAAACAATAACTGCCTCTATGCTGTAAATTTAGAGAGTGATGTTCACATTTACAAACTTACAGTTGCAGAGCAGTTAAGCAGAGCTGTACTTATTATCAGAAAGCATTGAAAGTAAAGAGAGAGAGAGAGAGCTTCATAGAAAGTGTTTAATATAAAATAACAACAAATGAAAACATTACTGTAAATATTCACATCCAGCAGGCTTTCTTAGCCTGTTGTCATTTGAATTGTTTCTAGAATAAACACCATACTTTTCACGTTCACACACAGCTTCAGAAATTGAAAACTCCAATATGGCAGTGAGAGAAAATCTAGGTCAGCAGCATCAATGTGGGTCTTTTGGACACTGCGTCACACAATGTAAAACATGTTTTGTGCTTGCATGATAAAAGGAGAAATCTGGGGTTGAGTGTCTTGTCCAAGGACACATCGACATGGACTGGAGGAGCCAGGGATCGAACTGACGACCTTCTGATTGGAAGTTTAATATAATAGGCTCTACAGTACAATAGGCCAATACATAATTTCAAGTGACCTCAGACATCTAGTTAGGGTTAAGAAAAAGAAGAAATCAGTTAGAAATATTAAACTGATTAAACTAATACAGTATGTAAGCGCGTGCTATTTGGTGTGTGGAAATCTCTTTGTTCCACTCAGTGGAGATACAAGATACACTGTAATTATGAATGTATCTATCAAGTAAAACATAATGAATAAAAAAATTCTAATAAATTAAGAAAGTTGATGATGATTATTTAGTTGTTCTGACCTTTAATTAATACAGATTTTTAACCTGAAGGATGAGTCTGAAAATAAACAAAATATAGTGATACAATCCCACATATGCAGATTCATGCACCAAATGTCTATTAATCTACAGCTGGAGAGCATGTTGGCTTTTATTAGCTAGTGACAGTTGAGAGCTGTCAAGAAATAAGGGGCGAAAGAGGTGGGGTGGGTGACATGCCAAACCAGCATCAGCATCTCAAACCCCTCGGCCACGAAGACACTCCAACAAAATGCTGAGTGAGGCGCGTGAGGGTATGAACTTAGACATTTTGGTTGGGAGGCAGCTTTTGTAACCACTGAGTCACACAGTCAGTCTGACCTCTTTACAAAGGTTTAAGTTATCATCAGGAACCAATAGGCTTTGGGCTGAGTGCCATAGACAGGGTAGCTAAATCACAAAGTATTGAGTAATGGTCTTATCATTCGATTTGTTGACAATAAGATAAATATAAAATAGCCTGCTTCCTGCCAACCCATCTGTTATTTCAATGATTTTAGACAGCATTGGCAACTCAGATGTAAGTCAAAGGAGACCAAAATATTTAATGCAGACCACCAAATTATCTCTTAAATGCTCTGGGGGTAAAAATAAGGAACTCTTTAGAACAACGTGCCTTTATTGATGGTTTAAGTCACACTATGTTAAAAATGTCAACAGAAGGCTGTTGCCCATTTCTCAAAAACAATAATACTACAGAAACATAGACTTCTCTGCATGGCTTGAAAGGTGGCTGATCAATATAGCAGCCTTCTTAAAATTCAGGACTCAGCCTTCATTGTGTGCCATGAAGTCAATATTTGATAAATGAGACAAATTTAAATGGCAGCTGGTATTTAACCTGCAGTGCTGGTCTAGTGTGTGTATGTGGAAGCTCCAACGATTCCAGAGGAGGTCCACAGCCTCAGAAACTTGTATAAATTGGATGTATGGCTGATGGAGAACATGAAAAAAATAAATTAATATAATACTATCAATCTTTTAGACCCAGAATGGAATAATTAGATCAAATCTCTGCAGCACCTCAGGAAACTACCATTACAACAGTGCATTATGAAGTACAATAAAAGGAAATTACGGTGAAGTTAGTCTATACAGAAATAGGAACTCGCTGCATAATATCCATATAAACATGATGAATTACATGTACAATCATATTGTAAAATGTTTAGAACTAATTTACAATCTTAAATTGTAAATTTAAGATTGTGTTATACAGTTCTGTGTTATGTGTTTTTTTCTCTTCCCTGATGACAACTTGTTTTTAATTCAGATCCAAAGTTTTTGACCTATGAAGACCTCAAGTATATTCACAGTGTTAGTTTATAGTGTTATAATTGATTGTCTGTTCGGGTGAAGGGGTTATGCTGTAGCCACAGCGCTCACATATGTAGCCGCTGGAGCTACATCCGTAGGCTACGACATAGATGACATGTCCCACCTCAAAAAAGATTTGGACGTGGGGACTGTATGACCTGTGATTGGTCAGTTTGGGCTTATTGTGTTTTCTTCAAGAAGTTTCTGATGCCAGTAGAGAGTTAAGACAACATAAAGTTGAAAAAAACAATCAGTAATCTTCTTCTTTTGATTAATACACATATAGCAAAGCCATCTCCACTGCAAATCTTCTATCACAGTAATTGAAACATCAAAACGGCAACAGTGGAACAGTCAGTGAAACGAGTAGCGTGGGATTGTTTCATTACTGAATATGAAAGTGAATGAAAGAATGTAAACACAGTTACTATGGGGAATATAATTAAAGCACAGCACAGCCTGATCACGTATGATACATCCATCAAGTGTTGTCGAGGTGCCAACAATGGGTGAAAGCAGATGTTGAACTATAAATCAAAACCTACTCCAAAAGTATCTATGTTGAGACTTCCATCAACCCCTTGCATCAAGCATGAACCCAGCAAGACCGAAATTCTAAAGCCCCTCAAGGTCTATTTATTTACATTCATTAACAAAGGCTTGCACAACAAAATGCAAGTTGTAGTCCCTTTATGCCAAACAAGAATGAAGCACAACAAAACTATTACTTATGATTCAGTATTGAGGATGAGTTGAGGGGTCTAACAGCCGGAAAGAAGCTTCTAGTCTGGTGGTTCGACAGTGGATACTTGTGTGTCTCTTACTGGATGGAAGCAGGGTGAACAGGCTCTTTCTGGTTATTGTCTTTTAATATCCTTTGGGTTGTGCACAGGCAAACCTTCTCACTAGTTTCATAGATGGGTACCAATGATACGTTTTTTTTCACCTGCTGCAGAACACCCCTGTCCTGGTCCGTGCACAAACCGTGCAAGTTTGGATGGTAGGAAGCTTTCTATTGTCCTCTGGAGGCTGGTCCAGAGAGGCAGAGGAGGTTACCCTGCTGTTATTTTGAGAGGCAAGAGGGATATCTAAGTATAAAAAAGAGAAATTGATTGTAATAAATCTCAGTATCAGTCCATTCATTATCTACAACCGCTTATCCCGTTGAGCCGATCCCAGCTGACGTTGGGCGAAGGCAGGGACACCCTGGACAGGTCGCCAGACTATTACGGGGCTGTCAAAAAGAGACAGACAATCATTCACGATCACATTCATACCTACAGACAATTTAAAGTCAATCAATTAACCTAAGCTGAATGTTCAGAAAGAGTTTTGTTCACACACCAAGAAATTTTGGCAAGGTCTTTGCATTATCATGGGAAATAATAGTGTGACGGACTATAGTTGATCCGTGATCCCGACAGACCCCGCCACATATTGGCACACATGAACCGCTGACTAATTACCTGGTTCAACCATCATAATGTGAAATACAGTTTTACTGCCGATCATTATCATCCAAAATTCTTTAAAATATGCGATCTGGAGATCGATATTGATGCTTTCTAGTCGTTGATCCCTGATAATGCTACATTGTGGAGAACATATCTGTTGAAATCAGCAGTAGAGTTAGTAACGTAGGCAGCAGTGGGGCGAACAGATAATCCATGGAGGTTAAATTGAGTCATTATACATAGATGCACAATATAAATATTAGTATAGGGCAAAAGTAAATTATAAAATGTTCATGTGTTCAAATGTAAGCCTGATATTAGAGACATAATTATGATCTGTTTAACTGCCAACACTAGCTCTAAGTAGCTTATAACACATGATTAAAACTACACATTTTTTTATCTATATAATTAAAATATTTTATTTCCTAATCATTTCAATTGTTTTTTATGCAAATAACCACCATTTTTTTTATTATAATATAAAAAAGAGTAAAATATACCATTTAGAATTGTTCACAGTTTACACTAACTAGTGTAAAATAACATGACACTGTGGGTTGGTTTCCCCCGTACTCCTCACTTTGTTCAATATCCAGATGCAGAGTGTAGTTCTCAAGCCCAGCATACTAAATCTAGATTGTGTTAACTGTTCATCTGAAATCAACAAACAACATTCTGATGTAGGTGTTGTTGTTTTCAAAGTGTGTGAGGTCTGAGTGGAGAGCAGTGGAGACAGCATCCTCTTGATGGTCCAGGCTGGCAGGGATGTTGTCTTTGAGTTGCTGGAGAACCAGTTTCTCAAAGCACTTCATCAGATGCCACAGATAAGAAGTTGTTTAGACTGGACACTGCAGAACTTTGGAGATGATGGACTGGTAAAGGAGACTTGCATTTATATAGCGCTTTTCACACACACCATGCTCTACGCTGCCACACTGATGGCACAGCCTTTTGGATCAATGTGGGGTTCAGTATCAGTATCCCCAAGTACACTTCAACATGCAAACTGAAGGAGCCGGGGATCGATACGCCAATCTTCCAATTAGTGGACAACCCACTTTAACTCTGCGCCAGATGGTGACTGTCTTGAAGTACGTGGGAACACTTTCCTGTGACATTGAAATGTTGCTGTTAGCTTGTAACCAGGGATGTTATCAGGCCCAACAGCTTTATTCATATTCACTCTCATTAGGGTTTTCCTCACATCCTCTGTCGACAGTGACAGTGTCCTCTGGAGGCAGGGCAGACTTGACAGCTGACTCTTTGTTGAGTTGATCAAAGTGAGCTTAAAAGGTGTTCAGCTCATCTGGCAGCGTGGCCTCACACAGGAAGGGGTGCTCCTGCTTTTGTAACCTGTGACATTCTGCATTGCCTGCAACGTTTCTTTAGTGATGTTAGTGTTGAGGTCTCCACTTTGCCTCCTTGATGCCAGCTTTCAGTCTCACTCTGGCAGTGTTGTATGCTTCCTTGTCACCTGACCCAAAGACAGGGCATGTTTGGCTCTTGATAGGGCCCTAACCTCTCCATTCATCCAGGCTTTCAGTTTGGAGGATGGTTCTATTTACTGAATGATCACCATATATTCAAGACATTTGCTGATGTTGATGTGTAATTATACATCCATCCATCCATCCATTATCCTCCGCTTATCCGGGGTCGGGTCGCGGTGGCAGCAGGCCTAGCAGGCCGACCCAGGCTTCCCTCTCACCCGCAACACGTTCCAGCTCGTTCTGGGGGATCCCGAGGCGTTCCCAGGCCAGCTGGGAGATATAATCCCTCCAGCGTGTCCTGGGTCTTCCCCGGGGCCTACCAGTTGGGCGTGCCTGGAAAACCTCTAACGGGAGGCGTCCAGAAGGCATCCTGATCAGATGCCCGAACCACCTCAGCTGACTCCTTTCGATACGAAGGAGTAGCGCCTCAACTCCAAGTTCCCTCCGGATATCCGAGCTCCTTACCCTATCTCTAAGGCTGAGCCCGGCCACCCTACGGAGAAAACTCATTTCGGCCGCTTGTATCCGAGACCTCGTTCTTTCGGTCACAGAGTTCGTGACCCTGAGGGTCTGAACGTAGACCGCCCGGTAAACAGAGCTTTGCCTTCCGGTTCAGCTCCTCTTCACCAAGACGGTCCGGTGCAGCGCCTGTTTTACTGCTGCAGCTGCACCGATCCGTCGGTCGATCTCCCGCTCCATCTTACCCTCACTCGTGAACAAGACCCCGAGATACTTGAACTCCTTCGCTTGCGGCAGGCACTGCGTCCCCACCCGGAGGGAGCAATCCACCGGTTTCCGGCAGAGCACCATGGCCTCGGATTTGGATGTGCTTACCCTCATCCCCGCCGCGTCACACTCAGCTGCAAATCGCCCCAGTGAATGATGGAGGTCATGGTCCGAAGAGGCTAACAGGACCACATCATCTGCGAACAGCAGAGAGGCGATCCCGAGACCCCCGAACCCGACGTTCTCCTCCCCCCCGGCTACGCCTAGATATCCTGTCCATGAAAGTCACGAACAGGACCGGTGATAAAGGGCAGCCCTGGCGGAGGCCAACACCCACCGGGAACGCGTCTGACTTATTGCCGAGAATATGAACACAGCTCCTACTGCAGTCGTACAGAGACCGGTTGGCCCGTTGTAACGGGTCCGGCACCCCATACTCCCGCAGCACCCCCCACAAAACCCCCCGAGGGACCCGGTTGAAGGCCTTCTCCAAGTCCACAAAACACATGTAAACTGGTTGGGCAAACTCCCAGAGCCCCTCCAGTAGTCTTGCGAGGGTAAAGAGCTGGTCCACTGTTCCACGACCGGGACGGAATCCGCACTGCTCCTCTTGAATCCGAGGTTCGACAATCGGTCGGAGCCTCCTTTCCAGCACCCTGGCATACACTTCCCCGGGAGGCTGAGTAGTGTGATACCCCGATAATTCGAGCACACTCTCCGGTCCCCCTTTTTGAAAATGGGAACCACCACCCCAGTCTGCCAGTCCATGGGCACTGCTCCCGACCCCCATGCGACATTGAAAAGGCGTGTCAGCCAAGACAGCCCAACAACGTCCAGCGCCTTCAGCATCTCAGGGCGAATCTCATCCACCCCCGGTGCCTTGCCACCAAGGAGCTTATTGACTACCTTAGTGGCCTCTGCCAAGGATATGGATGCAACCCCCCCCAAGTCGTCAGGCGCTGCCTCCTCTCTAGAGGACATGTTGGCCGGGTTTAGGAGTTCCTCAAAGTGCTCTTTCCACCGCCCGACGATGTCCCCTGTCCGGGTCAGCAGTTCCCCCCCGTGCTGAGCACAGCCTGGGGTAAGCCCTGCTTTCCCTTCCTGAGCCGTCGGATGGTTTGCCAGAACTTCCTTGAGGCCAACCGAAAGTCCTTCTCCATGGCCTCCCGAACTCCTCCCATGCCCGAGTTTTAGCGTCCGCGACCACCGCAGCTGCAGCCCTTTTGGCCTGCCGGTACCTCTCCGCTGTTTCAGGTGACCCCCGAGCCAACCAGGCCCGAAAGGCCTCCTTCTTCAGTTTGACGGCTTCCCTCACCCCCGGTGTCCACCACCGGGTTCTCGGGTTACCGCCACGGCAGGCACCGGTGACCTTCCGACCACAGCTCCTAGCGGCCGCGTCCACAATAGAGGCTTTGAACATGGTCCACTCGGATTCCATGTCCCCAGCCCCCCTTGGGATGTGTGAGAAGTTCTTCCGGAGGTGGGAGTTGAAGACCTCCCGGACAGGATCCTCCGCCAGACGTTCCCAGTTCACCCTCACTACACGTTTGGGCTTGCCGGGTCTCTCCAGCCGATTCCCCCGCCATCTAATCCAACTCACCACCAGGTGGTGATCAGTTGACAGCTCTGCTCCTCTCTTCACCCGAGTGTCCAAGACATACGGCCGCAGATCAGATGAAACGATTACAAAGTCGATCATTGATCTACGTCCTAAGGTGTTCTGGTACCAGGTACACTTATGAGCCACCCTATGTTCGAACATGGTGTTCGTTATGGACAAACCGTGGCTAGCACAGAAGTCCAACAGCGAGACACCACTTGGGTTCAGATCAGGCAAGCCGTTCCTCCCAATCACCCCCCGCCAGGTTTCTCTGTCGTTGCCCACGTGAGCGTTGAAGTCTCCCATGAGAACTATGGAGTCAGCAGGAGGCGCCCTTTCCAGGACCCCTCCCACCGACTCCAAGAAGGCCGGATACTCTGAACTGCTGTTCGGTGCATAGGCACAAACAACAGTCAGAGCCTTACTCCCCGCAACCCGCAGGCGCAGGGAGACGACCCTCTCGCTCCCCGGGTAGAACTCCAACACGGCGGCGCTCAGCCGGGGGCTCGTGAGCATCCCCACTCCCGCCCGGCGCCTCTCACCCTGGGCAACTCAAGAAAAGGACAAAGTCCAACCTTTCTCCAGGAGCTTGGTTCCAGAGCCAGTGCTGTGCGTGGAGGTGAGGCCAACTATATCTAGCTGGTACCGCTCCACCTCCCGCACCAGCTCCGGCTCTTTCCCCGCTAGCGAGGTGACGTTCCACGTCCCTAGAGCTAGTCTATGCCGCCGGCGATCAGCTCGCCTAGGCCCCCTGCCCGGCCTGCCGCCCGGTCCACATAGCACCCGACCCCGATGCTTATCCCTGTGGGTGGTGGGTCCACAGGGTGGCTGCTCCATGATGTTTCTTCGGGCTGAGCCCGCCCGGGCCCCATGGGCGAAGGCCCGGCCACCAGACGCTCGCCTACGAGCTCCCCTCCCGGGTCTGGCTCCGGGAGGGTGCCCCGGTTTCCCTGGTCCGGGCGAGGTGGCCTTAGTCCGTGTGCTGCTGTTCATCGGGGTTTTTGAACCGCTCTTAGTCTGTACTCTCCCCTGGTGTAATTATACAATGACAATCAATTTGGTGGAGCAGGGCTTGCTTAATTTAATGTCTGCAGTCCGGACGTTATGGTAAATCAAATTCATTACACCAACTCCTGTGGAACTACAAAAGTGTTGTAGTCACCAACACCAACTAAGTATTTCAGAGCAAAACTGCGAGCAAGTCAGACCAACAAACACAAACCAGCAATCATTTCTGCTCACACATAGATCCACGCATTGATGTACCAGAACCAAAGACAATTTCAACATGCCAAAGAGGTAAGCAGATGTGTTACTACCATATAGCATCTAGGTATATACGACCAAACAATCTACATTTGTTAGCTGCTATCTTTCTTTGTAAATAGGCAGAGTAACATTCCACATCATCTTATTCAACATTCCCCATACATCTTGTAGTTTTACCTTGAACAGCAGCTGGATTTTTGCAATGTCAGAGATCATCCTAAAATTGCGTCATTGAAGGAAGAGCAAAGAGTGATACTAAAGGCTTTTTTCGGTGGAAAAGACATTTTCACTCTTCTCCTGAACAGTTTGGTTGATAGATGGTTCATCCAATTCACAGTATCCAGTATTTTATTTAAAGTGCATGCCCTTTTCCAAATGGTTTTAAATTTGGACTTCTCAGATGGTTCTGTGTAACAAACCATCTGGTAGGTCAGGTTAACTATACTGGTCCCAGTATCAAAAATAATGGATATGATAGGACTAGTCTCTAGGCTCAAAAGCCTTAGGAAGAGGGACTTTTCCAATAATTCAGAAATTAGAAGCATATGGCTCCTGTAAAGTGGACTATTTTTGACTGTAATAAAACAGATGACATAGTTTAATTTTGGGGTAGTCTATGCCTTTAAATCGTAGTGAGGCTGATGTTTCAAAGTGGCCAAATGCAAAATATTCTATCAACTAAAAAATGTGACCATTGAAGTTGGGTAGACTCCTAGGTTTCCACCCACAATATTGAAAGACTAAAGCCAACTTTCACTCAGGACACCACAAATGGAGTTGGGTCAAAGCTCTCCAAAGGTAGTCCATTGATGTCCACGAAAAGAAGAGAGGAAAGACTCTTTGCCTATTGTGAGATTTCCTGTATGTGTCATTAACTGACAAAAATCCCCTCTCACAGTCGGCAGAAGTAGCCAAGTAGGGCTTACTGGTAATCAACGACCTCTTCAGTCACTCCTGTGACCTATGGAGTTTAAACTCTCTGAAGCTCAAATTTGGTTGCTTCACCAAGCAGTTTGGTCATGTCGTGCAGCTCAGTCTAAAAAAAAATCGACAATCTTTCTGCCTTTGTAGCCGGCTGGACATCTCAAGAAGCCTTAATAACTGAACAAGGCTGTCACCCTGCAGGCCAGGCCGCCAGCAACTGCTCGGAAAAATTTAGGGCTATTTATTTTCCCTGCTCACTCACCTATAATGCTCACACCAGTAAAGAGACCATTGAAGATGCTCTGTTGAGCTTCCACCCTGCATTTTTACTTCTTCAACACACTGTCAGAATGATACATATTTTTTGTCATTTCTGTATTGTTAGTTGGAGAGACTGACAGGAAAGAGAGGGTATGACATGCAGCCCTGGGCTGGACTGGAACTGGATCCCAGGCAGCTGTGGTAAGGACTCAGCCTTAATGGTAAGCACTCTATCTGATGAGCTACCAGAGTGCCCCGATGGCATTAATTTGTAAGTGCAGTCTACTTTCTAACTCACCTCTTTGCTACTAGGGCCTGCCTGTTCACGATCCCCTTGTCGGCCTCCTGCCTGCTTTCTGTCATTTTGACCTCCCTCTGCTTCCCAATACAGATAAATGTAAAACTCACCATCACCCATACTATCATCCTCAGTATTAAGCCTGCATGACAACCACAGTAAATATGGGCTGCATTATCATCACTAAGTTCTAAGTCTTATAAGAACTGACAGATATATCCTATACTCTTTCTTATGTTGGCTCTATGAATGATATATAATCTGAGTTCAATAAAGTAATCATCGCTTTGAACAAATTTCTCAGCCTTGGGCACACATGGATTTTAATATTGTTCAATTAACTAACTAGGTAAAACTCTATTCTTGAGTGAAAACGAGGGATTGCATCTTATAAAAGCTAATTTCAAAAAGTCAAAAGACTAACTAAACCACCATAGCCACACAAAAGACTATTAAAATAAAATAATAAACTACATAACTGAGCACCAGTATTAGCTAACATTAACATTTTAAATTGGAAATGACATGCAAAGCCATAGGAACAGCTAGCTAGCTATTCAGCCAATGTTGGAAATTTAAGGGTGAGCTATCAGCTAGTTATCAGTTAGCATTTGATAAATGCATTGAACAAATCAACAACTGGATGTGCCAGAATTTTCTTCAATTAAATAAAGATAAAACAGAAGTAATATTTTTGGTACCAAGGACAAACGATTGAAAGTCAGTGCTCAGCTTCAATCACTGATGTTAAAAACCACAAACCAAGCCAGAAATCTAGATGTAGTTATGGATTCAGACCTCAATCTGAACAGCCATATCAAGACAATTACAAAATCAGCCTACTATCAGCTGAAGAATATAGCAAGGATTAGAAGACTTATGTCTCAACAGGATTTGGAAAAACTTATCCACGCTTTTATCTTCAGTAGACTCGACTACTGTAACGGTGTGTTTACAGGTCTCTGTAAAAAGTAAATCAGAAAGCTGCAGCTCGAGTCCTCACTAAGACCAAGAAAGTGGATCACATCACTCCAGTTCTGAGGTCTTTGCACTGGCTTCCTGTCCAACAAAGAATTGACTTTAAATTCCTGCTGTTGGTTTATAAATCACTGAATGGTTTAGGGCCTAAATACATTTCTGATCTGCTGCTACCTTATGAACCATCCCGACCCCTTAGGTTGTCTGGGACTGGTCTACTTTCTGTTCCAAGAGTCAGATTCACATGGAGAAGCAGCGTTCAGTTTTTCTGCTCCACATATCTGGAACAAAGTCCCTGAAAGCTGCAGGTCTGCTGAGACCCTCAGTTCCTTTAGAGGCCATCTGAGACCATCAGAGATCACCAGAGACCCTCAGAGACCCTCAACTCCTTTAGAGACTCTCAGAGAACCTAAACTCCTTTAAATCCAGATTGAAGACTTTTCTGATTGCTGTTGCCTTTAATTGAACCAGATTCAAGGATCTTAATCAACTTCTGCATTTCACAACTGTATTTTAATTATTAAACTGCACTGCAACTTTTATTCAATTTTTTTTTAGCTTTTTTGTGTTTTACTGACTGTTTTTAATATTTAAATGAATGGTCTTAATGTTTTTTTTGACACGATGTAATTTAGAAATTCTGAAGGGAATAAAGTGTCTCCATTGACTTGTGCAATGCATACAAGTAAGACTAATGAGAAAGCGAGCCACTGAAATGATGGGAGGTAGGAAGGCAGACGAGACGTTCAACTAATGGCAAGGTTAAGAAATGTTACAGTGCACTTTAGGGGTGTCTTAAGTCGTAATCAAATATTCTTCAGGCCATGATTATGTGAGATGTATTGTATTATAAAACAGGCAGCTCTAATCAAGATACCACATACCACTGCTATGATGTTCAATTCCTTTGCACTTTTAGTATCACACCGCATCTGACACAATAATCTTAACGTGTTGTCAGGTTGCTTAGCGGCAGGGTCAATGGAGCATCACTTCTGCCAACACAGAACAGGTTACAGTTAAAAAGTAACAAAGTTAGCTGCTAAATTCTGTTACAAAATGGAAAAATGTAAGGTTAATGGAGGAGTGGATGGAGCAGTGTCCATTTCCAGAAAAATAAATCACCTTCTAAATGACAGAGTTAGAGTAAAAAAAAAAACGTTAGGGCTGTTTCAATTTGTATATAGTATACCTGGGCAGTGTCATCAGGGGGCACGGCATCTTTTTTCACAGCTTCGCTGATGACACTACGTTATGTGGCCATGTATCCTAATGACGCCAGGCCTATCGACTAATTAGGATTCGAGGACCCGATTGAAATTCTAAGGACGCATATTGGGCGCATTTTTGGGGTATTTGCCAAACTCCAACACTCACCAAATTTGGCACGCTTGTCAGGCTTGGTGAAAATAGCCATCTGATATAGGTGTAATTTTTGTGTATTCAAAAATGGCTCTCTAGCGCCCCAAGAAGTGGGACAGGTGACGCACCTCAGCCAGTATGTGAAGTTAGTCTATACAGAAATAGGAACTCACTGCATAATGTCCATTTAAACATGATGAATTACATGTACAATCATATTGTAAAATGTTTAGAACTAATTTACAATCTTAAATTGTAAATTTAAGATTATGTTATACAGTTCTGTATTATGTGTTTTTCCTCTCTTCCCTGATGACAACTTGTTTTTATTTCAGATCCAAAGTTTTTGACCTATGAAGACCTCAAGTATATTCACAGTGTTAGTTTATAGTGTTATAATTGATTTGCTGTTCGGGTGAAGGGGTTATGCTGTAGCCACAGCGCTCACATATGTAGCCGCTGGAGCTACATCCGTAGGCTACAACATAGATGACATGAAAAAAGGCTCAGTAATCTTCTTCTTTTGATTAATACACATATAGCAAAAGCCATCTCCACTGCAAATCTTCTATCACAGTAATTGAAACATCAAAACGGCAACAGTGGAACAGTCAGTGAAACCTTTTGGCTTAGTCGTTAAAAATTGCCTGAATATGGCCCCCTACACATTTTCAAAAGAGCAGCCCAGCGCTATGTTCGCCCTATATATATGAAATTTGGTAGGCACATGTATCATATGTAGACATAAAGAAAAGTTGCTTGGCACCATGCTTCTGAACCATACCGGAAGTCTGCCATTTGTATTTTTGTGTGATTTTCTTTCATTATTTTTTGCCCCTTTTCTAAGTGCTATACTTTAACGAACTCCTCCTCGGGAGTTCGTCAGATCCATTTCAAATTTGGTCATTATGATTTAAAGACCTTTTGTGAATAAAACGTTTTCAAAAGCTTTACATTTCACGGAACGGTGTGACCGTGGCGTGGCGGCCATTATACCTGAATCCTCATTAGACAAGCTCATGTAACTCCACTGGACTTCCTTGAATCTGCCCCAAACTTGTCATGCTTGATGAAAGTAAGGATCTCGACAAGCCTATTTTCACTCAGTCAAAGCGCCACCTACTGGCGAAAGGAAATCAGCATTACGTGACAAACGGCATCGGATTTACATGACATTTACACAACGTGGTCGACACTTCAGATAGAGAAACATGATGCATGTTGTTGAGCGTGTCGTCTAGCGCCACACAGTGGATACAGGAACTGGTGAAGAATTTGCAAAGCATAATTACCTGTGTCACGCACTCCACGCGGGAAAAAAATGTCTGACTGGCAGACGAACGTTCTCGGCCCCCGACGCGCCAAGGTGCGAGGACCCGTTCATCGCTGCTTTGAAATAGTCACCACATGCAATCTATTGTTTTTTTGTAGAGGGGCAAGAATTCAGGTTTTTTTGTATTGCTTGAAACAAACTTTTTTACGGGAGGACATAACTAAAACAACCAGGATGAAAGTTAAGTTGAGGCGGAAAACCGTCTCCAACATGACGTTAAGGTAAAACTAATAACAACACTTTGCGACATGCAGTATGAAACACCTCGTGGTTGCTCCAAGCCGAAAATATTCAATTCAATTCAATTCAATTCAATTTATTTTTGTATAGCCCAAAATCACAAATTACAAATTTGCCTCAGAGGGCTTTACAATCTGTACACACTGACATCCTCTGTCTCAGAACCTCTCATCGACTCAGGAAAAACTCCCCCAAAAAACCCTATCAACAGGGAGAAAAATGGAAGAAACCTTCAGGAGAGCAGCAGAGGAGGATCCCTCTCCCAGGATGGACAGAGTACGAAAATAGATGTGTACAGAATGAACAGCATAACAGAGTTACAACACGTTGAATTCACATAAAATAGAAAAGAATGTGCGTCAGCAGTTCCACGGAAGGAACCAGGAGGCAGGACCAGAGTCCAGATGCAACCACGATTCGTGTAAACCTGCGAGGCGAGAAAGCACAAAGACTCCGAGGGAAGAAGTAGAGTTAGTAATGTGCATTTATAGAACATGAATTCATACAGAAGGAGAGATATTTTTAAAGACAAACTAAAAGTCCACCTTCATTTTATCTATTTTATCTATTTTTTTTTATCTATCTACAGTTATAAGGGCAACTTCACATGTCAATGCCCTCGCATCGACAGACA
Source organism: Ophiodon elongatus (assembly GCA_016806645.1). Taxonomy (NCBI): domain Eukaryota; kingdom Metazoa; phylum Chordata; class Actinopteri; order Perciformes; family Hexagrammidae; genus Ophiodon; species Ophiodon elongatus. The sequence goes on along the minus strand of JACSYO010000390.1, from coordinate 189,713 downwards.
TCATGACTGATACAGTTTGCATGTGTAGTATATTTTGCTCTGTAATGCATGAAGATAGCATATGTGAAGGGGCCTGTGACTTTGGAATGTCAGATCCATTGATGTTGTTACACATGGGATACTCGTTAGGTACCCCCGCTGGGGAATGCTCCTTGACCTGGAGGATGGAGGAGTAGCTATGCCTATGTCCGAAACATGTCTTTCATTGGGGGCCCTGTTTATGACGTCATTTTATCCTCAAGTCTGGGGCGTAAACAACATCCATATATAAGTGATCGGGAGAGCCCCGACAGTTAGAGTTCTGTTCGACTTTGGGACTCTCTGGGTTTTCATGACGCCCGTCTTGACATATGTTGCTTGTTTCTAATAAACTTCATTATACCAGCAAGAACAGTGTCCGCAGAGATTCCTTCATCATCACTCCAACATCACTGTCGCTTGAAATATACAACACATGCTAGCTTAACTCAGCAAAACTCTCCAAGACACTGCCAAAAGTTGTAAACTCCTTGCGCCAAGAACTCCGAATCACCTCTCTCAAGTCGCCTATGTGCAGTCTCACAATGCGCTTAGCCTTTCTGACAGTTTTAACAGTTATCACTCATGTCGGCTTAACTAATTTGTAAAATAAATAGCATACGGTCACTCGTGCGTTTTCAATTCAATTAAATTGATTTTGTACAGCCCAAAATTACAAATTACAAATTTGTCTCAGAGGGCTTTACAATCTGTACACATACGACATCCACTGACCTTTGACCCTCATATCAGAACGGGAAAAACTCCCCCAAAAAAACCTTTAAGGGGAGAAAAAGGGAAGAAACCTTCAGGAGAGGAACAGAGGAGGATCCCTCTCCCAGGATGGATAGAAGTACAATAGATGTCAGGATCTGTTTTGCTTGTGTGGATCTACAAGGTGAGTGCCATCCTTTGAATTAGTTATTTTTCACACCACAGTACAAGAGAAGTCAGGACTGGGGCATATATTATACATACACAGCTTTCAGCTTAGGACAGCAAAACTTTAAAAAGTATCACTGTTCCATGTTCCTCTCAATAAACAATGAATCTGCATTAACATATCTCCTATAATAAAGGTGTGAAAGATTATTATAATGAGTTACTGATGCTAAAGTTAAGGTTTGCTGATCATTGCTCTTGATATTATAAGTGCAAAAGCTGATACGTAATATGTTCTTCCTCTGATCCTGTATTGCAGTGGTGTAGTCAATGCAGGTGAAACAAATGCAGTAGCATACACTACTTGTCATCTCTATTTCCATATGATTTTCATTTTTTGTATAGCAAGCAAGTCTATGTCCAAAAGATTGAGACAACAATATCTACTTGCCCTACTTTGCCTTTTGCAACTTTATTCTTGGTATATCTTAAATGCATGCAGGGGAGAAACCATAAGTTTATAAAGTGGAGAAACATCTGACACCTTTCTTGATCAGACAGCAATGTAAAGACCAGTGCTGTTGCATAAAGTTAAGGAGGATATTTACTGAACCTCTGAATCCAATTTAAAATGCTTTGCCATATTATTTTTTAACTGTCAGGCCATATCCAGCAGTTAATCAAAAGATATCCATTTTTGGCAAAGGGTGGAAATACATAATGAGATTACTTCAACTGAATTAGCATATGTTTATTACAATTATTTGTTTATCTATGCTGCAGCCTGCAGTTAATTGTATTAACTCTCACTTATCCTCACTACTTGCTCTCTTCCTGTCAGGCCATGAGTAGTTAAGAGTCAGACAACATAAGGCTTTTGAAAGTGAATGAAATTATCATCTTTATTAAACTATGCTGATGTGGCCAACCAGAAACCATGCAGCATAGCCCTTCTCTGTATTCTTGACTCCTGCCATCCCTTAACGAGGAATTCCTCCAGCCGTCTGAGCAAAGGAAATGGTTGACTGAGAGGTTGCCGGTTTAAAACCTTCAATTGGGCTAAATATAAGCATGACTAAATAAGCAAACATAAACAACCAATGTCCATGAAGCGTGACATTGATAAAACATAAAAAAAAACAGAAAGTGGCAAGGTGAAGTTCCCCATGTTTTCTGGAAATAGACCCCCATGGCCAAAGCAGAGGGGACCCTAGACTCCCTCAGCAGTGCTGGAAACAGGGGTGGCTGGTAGCCATAAGCGCTGGGGAGAGACCAGTGGATGAGCAGGGGAGAGTGTTATGCACATACTCAACCCAGATGAGGTGCTTGATCCAGGAAGTAGGGTTTTGTGACACCAGGCAGTGAAGGCCGGTCTCCAGCTCCTGGTTCAACCTCTCTGCCTGGCCGTTGGACTGGGGATGATATCCCGAAGACAGGCTAACAGTGGCTCCTACGAGCATGCAGAACTCCCTCCAGAACTTGGAGATGAACTGAGGACCCCGATCTGACACCACATCTGTGGGAAAACCATGGAGACAGAAAACATGAGACAGGACAGCCTCCGCCATTTCCTTGCCGGAGGGCAACTTAGGCAGGGGAATGAAGTGGGCCATCTTTGTGAATCGGTCGACTACCGTGAGAATGAACCCCAGTGCGAGACACTGGGGTCATTGGAGAGGGTTTGGGGGGTAGTCGGGGCAGAGTCCAGGATTCCCCTTGTCCCATGCTCTTGTCCTGGTGGGGTGACTGTGCCCCTGTCTCTGTTCAGGGCAACTTTCCATTCTCGTGGTGGCAGCTGGACCCTGTAGACTACCTCTCCTAGTCTCTTCAGGACTCGGCAGGGTCCCACCCACTCACTATCCAGCTTTAGGCACCTGCCCTTCTTCCTCTGTGGGCTGTACACCCAGACCAGCTCCTCGACTTTGGAATGGCGTCCTCTGACGTGCACGTCGTAGTTCCTCTTTTGCCTTACGCCTGCACTGCGCAGCTGGTTTCTGGCAATCTCGTGGGCAGACTCCAAGCAGTTCTGGAGTTTCCTAGCATAGTCGAGCCCCGGGGGACCTGCAGAGGCGTCAGGCGGTTTTCCCAACATTTGGATCTCTCTGCCTAGCATGAAAAGGGTAAGAGAGCAGGAATTGGAGTCCTGTACAATAGATCTGTAAGCCATCAGCACAAGAGATACATGGTCATCCCAGTCACGTTGGTGTTTAGCAGTGTGGATGTACCGGTTATCTCTTTCTGTGTGGGAAAAAGGTCAGAGAACATCACTCCCCACCCTCTCCATGGGGCACCCAGCTGGGCACTGTTGGAAGTGGGAATGAGATGCAGCTGTTGCAGCGGCAGCAGTAGTCCTCCACATCCTGCCTATGCTGGCCCTGGTAGAAACCTGGTGGAGGCGGCAAAGGGTCTTAGCAACCCCAAAGTGACCAGATCCCGGAGCTCCGTGCATCGCCTGGAGCACTTTCTCCCTCAGAGCCCTGGGCACTACCACCTGCCACTGTGTCTCTCCAGTCGCTGGCTCTTTCCACCCCCTCTGCAGTACACAATCACGCAGGCGCAGGGCTTGAAAAAATTGACCAGAGTCCCTTTGTGGGTCAAGAACACATGGCAACCTCTTCCTAAGGTGGTCGTTGCTTGGCCCCCACCCAAGTGAGCACTGGCCTCTGTTGCGTCCACAGCTGTCAGTATGTGGCCTGCTGGTGTGCCCTTCGGTCCCACTGCAGCACATTTCACATTGGGTTGCAGCCGCTCTTCTACCGTCGCCTCTCTTTTCTCACAGTAGCTGCAGCCATTAGCGCTGCAGGGGCAGTGTAAAAGTGTGTCAGCATTTTCGTGGTGTGCCCCTGGTCTGTGGACCACAGTGACTTTATACGCCTGTAGCTCCTCAAACCCAGCGTGCCAGCTGGCCTTCTGGCTCTCTGAAAGACATTAACCACTTTAAGGCAGAGTGATCGGTCCTAACTGTGAAGTGGAGGCCCCCAAAGTAATATTTGAAATGTCGGATGGCACTGACCACAGCAAGCAGCTCCCGCCTCCTGACACTGTAGCAATGTTCAGCTTTGTTGAACTGTCTGCTGTGATAAGCCAGCACTCTCTCTCATTCAGGAGTCACCTGGGCCAGCATTACTATTGTCTGTGTCGAGGATAAAAGGGAGGGTGGGGTCAGGCGGTGACAGGGCTAGGGCCTCCACAAGGGCTCTCTGCAGTGAAGTGAAAGCTGCATGGCACCCTCTATCCAGTCAATGCCACTCCTTTTTGTAGCAGGCGGAACAGAGGTACAGCTATTCAATTCAATTTATTTTGTATAGCCCAAAATTACAAAGGGCTTTTACAATCTGTACACATACAGCATACTCTGTCCCGGGACCCTAACCCTAACAGCAATGCAACTAATGATAATAGCAGTAGGTATCGGGCAAGACCAGGGTCCAGATATAACCACGATCCATGCAAACCTGTGAGGAGAGAAAGCACAAAGGCTCCGGAGAAGAAGCAGAGTTAGTAATGTGCATTGATGGAACATGAATTCATACAGAAGGAGATAGAGAAGAGGAGCGAGGAGCTCAATGTATCCTAAGATGTCCCCCAGCAGTCTAGGCCGATAGCAGCATATCTAGGAGCTGGACCAGGGCAAACCTGAGCCAGCCCTAACTATAGACCTGAGCCAGCCCCTAACTATAAACCTGAGCCAGCCCAAACTGTAAACCTGAGCCAGTCCTAACTATAAGCACTATTAAAGAGAAAAGTCTTAAGTCTACTCTTAAATGTGGTGACTGCGTCTGTCCCTCGGACTGAAAGTGGAAGCTGGTTCCATAGAAGAGGAGCTTGATAACTGAAGGCCCTGGCTCCCATCCTACTTTTTAAGACCACCAACCCCAAGCCTGTGTCCCAGAAATGTGACCTCTCGTCACATGAAGGAGCATTTCTATGTCTGCAGTTTCAGACCTGCTCCTGCCAACCTCTCCAGCACCCGCCTCAGGGTCTTGAGAGCTGCTTGGAATGACTCACCATGCACCAGTATGTCATCCAGGTACACAACACACTCCTGCCAGGGGATACCAGCGACTACCCTGTCCATTAATCTCTCAAACGTGGCAGGGGCATTGCAGAGGTCAAACGGAACAACTTTAAACTGCCACAAGCCCCCATTAGTGATGAAGGAAGTTTTGGCCTGAGCCTCATGACCGAGGGGGAACTGCAAATACCCACTCCACAGTTCCAAATAGGAGTACCAGGATGACCCTGCCACTGTGTGGAGGGCCTCGTCAATGTGTGGTAGGGGTCTGTTTTTGTCCCTTTGTTGAGGAGTCTGATCACCACACAGAAACGCCACGCCTCCTTCTGCTTTTTGGGGACCATGACGACCGGGGAGGTCCAGGAACTGGTAGAAGGCTCAATGATTCCAGCTGGAATCATTGAGCCCTTGCAGGGCTTTGTCTGTCGAAGTCTCATCCTAATCGGCTGTGAATCTCCTGTTTTGATGTTATGCTGGATGAGATCTGTGTGGCCCACATCGTCCTCTAACAGTGAAAAACAGTCCTTGGAATCAAGAAGAAGCTGCTAGAGAAGACTTGATTCACTAAGAGTCAGACCATCACAGTTTTTCTGCCAGACCTCCCTTACTGCCAAGCCTCTCTCACTGTCATCAGGTGGCTGCCATTCATAGCTAGCTAGATAGTGTTAGCAAACTGAAATGTTCCAGGTACAAATGGGTGCTGCACAGTCTATTGCTGTCTTTAGGACCACCAGGACCACCCTATTAACTGCATGGATTCATAATCTCCTTCTGTTCTTAGCAAAGGCACATGACCCCTTCAGAAAACAAAACCTTTTCCATCCATCATTTCTGCGGTTGGTGCAGGTTACTGCACTACAACTCTTATATCAGTTCAGGAACATGGCCCTGCTTGAAATCCTGTGAAGACTACTGCTTTCAGCCCCCCTGGTTACAGGTAGGTTTCTGTCATGACGTTGCTCAGGAACCCGTCTATATACTTCACTCACTACTGATGGTTAGTGCCAGTGTTAAGCAAGTTTCTGTGAAAGTGTAATAAAATACTAATAACTCGTCCATATACTTCACTCACTACTGATGGTTAGTGCCAGTGTTAAGCAAGTTTCTGTGAAAGTGTAATAAAATACTAATAACTCCTTAAAAATAATACTAGTTTACTTATTTCTTAGTATTAAAATAAATTAGTTACATTACCCATTACTACATAGCTTTGGCTAACCTCATTACCCCCCACCCCCACCCCTCCTTTAACCAAAATCGCCACAGCATATAACTTAAATGTTGTTATAATGTTGTCATATAAGTCATGAAATCAGTCTGCATTGATCTATGAATGAATATGGTTGATTCTTACAGTACCTGCTGTCCACAGCTGCTTTACACGGTATGAAAAGCCTCTCTTTCAGTCTGTTAAGGACAGAGAGCTTCTGCAGGCTCCCCCTGTTGTGGAGGAGAGAGGCCTTCTGCAGGCTGGCCCTCTCTGTGCTCTGAGGACAGATTTGAAGCCGGATCCAGTTATAGCAAAAAGGTTTTATATGAAAAGGTAAAGCAAACATAACCACAAGTTGAATCACACTACAAACTACGCAAATATATTCCATGGAATAGCGTTCTTAATACATCCAATCCCGGCAGGCCAGTGGTCGTCTGGTCAGTCCAAAAAAGCTTCCTTCCTCCTCTATCTCCTCTATCTTGTGTCCAGTTTTATTGCTCTCTGTTCCTTCAACCCCGTCTTGACCAAATCTTCCAGTCTTGCAATTGGTCAAGTCCTTGTTTCACAAATTCCTTACTGATGTGCAATCTGCATCTTCCGTGTGTGGGGATTTCACATACCTGCTTCATGCACTCTTATCTTGATCATGTTCGCTGTCTGACTTCTTAATCAAATCATTCTATTTGATATAATTGCCTAATACATTCAGTGTTATTATTTATCTTAACCTTACAGCATTTAACACATTGCAATACATAATAGCTATCACTATGAGCGCTATTTAAGCTTAGTTTTCTCACAAGTCCATGAAAACCCTGCAGCACCTGAATAGGAGGATACATATGTTGATAAATCCGCAGCCTCTGTGAAGAGCCGTTATGCATGGCTGCTCTCTGTGTTTACCTTCATTAAATGGTCTGAAAATGACACCAGGCTGCTACAATATAATGATGCAGACTTCTACACACATCAGACTAGTCGGGTATATTCGGAGGTTACCAGGGTGATAATAGACTCTTTTCACGCTATAAGACCCGTGATGTGACTGGCTGAGAGTTTTTAATAATCACCACACCTGCTAATCAATATTCACCCACCAGCCGTTTAGCACGTTGTGCTGCTCCACACACATGAACCTAAAGAGAAGGTGCACATGGAGACACCCACACAGTTCATGCACCTACCACCTTGAGCTATTTATTACATTACAAAATATTAATATGTGGGTGCAATGCATGCGTTTGCCCCTTTGTAGAACTTGGTCTGTGTCTCTCCTCCATCTGGACACGGTCACACATGCGCCCAAGGCGATATTCACCTGAAAGTTCATCAAAGCTCACACATACTGACCTGCTGTGTGTCAATGTCATTATAACATACGTTTACTGGGCACAAAAAACAGATAGGGTTCTGGTAGCGCAGTAACACAACGTTAGTTGGATTAATAACATAATTACTATTTTGGATATTGTAATCCCGAACACTACTCATTACTGGGGGGTAATAATAATCTTAGGGCAAAATCAAGAAAAGTAAGAACAACACAGCTAAAATGACCTGAAGTGAAAAGGCAATTCATTTCTGGTACCCCAGTTCATCACATAGGTGTTGGATGGGGGTGAGGTCAGTGCTCTTCAGGCCAATCAAGTTATTAATTACCAAACTGGAAAACACATTTCTTTATGGACCTGGCTTTTTGAAAACAGCCAAACACATAACGTTTGAAGCATGCTGTTGTTCTCATATCAAGTAATAAAGATCCTTGTTTTACTTTCCAGCAGACACAGCAAGATAACCTGAAACAGGTCAGTCTGTGAAGTGAAAAAAATGCATTACTTTTGAAACTGGAGAAAAGGAAGATGAGGTATGTTGTGGCCTTTTCAAAAAATTCTGAAATAATACCAAAGTTTCCTGTTTTCTGTGACAGGTAGACTAACTAACCAGAGTTATCAATTTGAACTAACCTAATAATATGAGTTCATAACAGCATGGACCATTCGGCTTATAGGCCACAGACATATTGGTTGATTTTAATGGCTAGGAGTAGCCCTCAGGGAAACCCATAGAAACATAATTTAAAGCTCCTTTAATAATTATATCCTTATGAGGAAGGATGATGGGACATTGACTCACATTTCAGCTGTATAGGTAACAGAAATAAAATCCCACTGTCTTTCATAACAAATAGTAAATTATGTGCTTTGCTTTACAGAAAACTGGGCTAAATTGACAAGACATTCTATCTCCAAACTCGTCAAATGCCGACCATCGGTCAGGGACCAAAGCTTCAAACTATGATGCTGAGGTACCATCTACCATCAGGTTTGGACACGTCAGGGACAACGTGTCAATAAAGGCTAGTTACATAGGAAGTTAGATAGTGAGCCACGCGACTATTGACTTATTTGACTCATGTAACTAACAAATGACTGATCGGCAGTTTGATCCCCAGCTCCACTAGTCCATGTGTCCTTGGGCAAGACGTTTAACCCAAAATAGCTCCTGTAGCTGTTCCTACAGTGTGGGAATGTTAGCTACTCCTGATGGGCAGGTGGCACCTTGCATTGTAGCTCCTCCCATCAGTGTGTGAATGAAGACATGTAGTGTTAAAGAGCTTTAAATGGTTGGAAGACTAGAAAAGCGTGATCCATGCCATTGATACATGTCCATTGCCATTTACTGCATGCACCTTTCTAGTTATCTATGGGTTTTCCAAAATTATCAAATCCCTTTTGGACCCATATCTGACATGTTTTCCATTTATTTGGGATAAAGCTGTAAAAAAAATATAATTTCAGTTTTCAATCAAGATTTAATTAGAAACATTTCTTGTCAAGTCATTATATAACTCAGTGAGTGATATTTGTTTCGTTACTTCAACAGTATACCTCTTCTCATCATGCCCTTTTCTTTATTCTGTCTGTCCTCATGTCTGTCTTCACCATTTTCTGCTTTGCTCTGGTTCTTTCTCTCCTGATTCTGACATTTCATCTCTATGTCTGTCAACACACTGCAAATTTGGGCATTCTGCTTTCTTCTCATATGCCTTCCAATCATACACACTGTTTGCTCTGCCACACCAACCGTGCTGATGTACAATTGTGTAAAAGAAAATGAAAAGAATGGAGACTGATAAAAGAACCTTTTTGATCGTGCGTGTATGTCAAGATACATTTCATCTTAAACATGTGGTAACAATAGTACATGCAGCTTATTATCACCTTAAGTAAAATTAGAAAGCTTGCCTGGCATGTCTGTTCATAAATGCAGTGTTATAAAAGTCAGGAGTAAGCTTCTTATTTCTGAGTGTTCTATCAAGCTGGAGTATCACTCACCACAAGGGCTCTTAAACACATTTTAAGTTCAGCTTGGGATAAAAGTAAAAATTTGATTCTGTTGCCCTGGTGCTCATGCTCATTACAACATATTAGTTCCCTTGTCATGAGGGAGCCCCGCAGAAACTCCAGTTTAGAAAGACAATTACTGGATTTATCAATAGGCAAACCAGCAGGTGAGTGGGTGTTTGAGGCAAATGCATTTCAATTGTTTAGCAGCAATGTTTATATTCTGTTTTTCATTAAAAAAACAGAATATACCTTACTCCCATGATTTAACTCTGTGTGGATGAATACATGTCTAACAACCCAAATCTGATTTGTTGTTGAGAGTTGCTGGGTTGAATGTGTTCTGCCAAAGGTACCCATGAGCAAGACACTAATAAACCCAATATCTCGCAGTACTTGACTTTGTGTTGCTCAGAAACAGCATGCATACATTGGTTCAGAGTCTGATCTTACTCAACGTCTAGGCATGCACGGGTTAGCAGTTTTCACAAATAATAATATTGCAATTAAAGTAGGCTAAATAAAACAAAATAAATCTACATTCTTACTATCTTCACCCACTAATTCATTTCCAGGGTGAACACAGTGTAAGGGCACATCCCGTAATAATGATGTGTTAGGCACAGATAAACTCAGTCAGTTAGAAAAGAGCTATGGTAACTCACTGGAGTAGGCTGACACCAGATCTCATGCCAAAAGCCACCCTTTATAAACTTAAAAAACGCTTAAATGTATTTTGTTGGTGTGATTATTTGGCACTTCAATATATTATTTTTGGGGATTTTTCTGAGCTTTGTTTTCTGAGTGAGTGAATAAGATCACGCGTTGTGCGCACACTATATTGTACAACAACATGGAGGCTCCTTGGTCCGAAGATGGCAAACTTGATTACTCCTTTCAACATTGACAAAGCCAACGCCTAGAGCCACTCCTTGTGTTCTTACCTTTCACAATAAAAGCCTCAGACAAATACAATACACTGCATACCTGGGTAACAGAGGATTTCAATAAAAGGAAACTCAATAAAATAGCAATAGCTTAGGCTGTATAAAATTTACCTCGGACAGGATTGCGGTAATTGGTCTTCTGCCTGTGCGAAGAATAATATATGTATCCACATAGTGTGCTGTAGTGATGCACGGGTCAGGGTGTTTTAATACCTGTGAACACCCGACCCGTTATGAAAACCCGACCTGCAAAACACAAACTTAAAGCATAGTAGCACAAAGTCAGCACTGAGCTCCACAGCGCTCTCCAAGAAGCTGAGTTTTAACAGAAATAGTAGCCAAAATGCAAATGTTATTTTTTATTGGTGTTGGTTTGTAATTGTTGGTTCAGAGCATGGTGGTTTATGTTGGTAACTGTCATTTTTGTGCTTGTTTATGTTTTAACCATTAGTGAGGTAACGATTATATTTCTTGGGACCAGCTATGCTTTAATATAATGTAATATAGATTGGCCCCTCCACTTATTTACTATTAGCCACACATATACATAATTTATATATTTCTAATAAAGTACTGCAATTGTTAGAAATGTGTATTACTGTGGGTAACAATAGTTTGAATATGAAATATCACTGTATTTCACATTTTGCGTTATTTTCTCATTATGCCTCTGGTGTGTAAATGCCTGTCTTAAAAGCTTGCAACTCAACTAGCTTGGTAGTTAGCTAACTTCTGCTTACCTAGTTATTCCAATCCTCCCTGTGACCAATAATCCTTATGTGTTGTTCTTGACGTAAATATCTATCCTATTCATCATGACTAGCTTAGCACATTTGCAAAATACTGTCTTTTATTGCCACACTCCTTTTAGTATGGTCAGCTGTTGTGATTACTTGTTACATTATATTCATTACTTTAAATGTTGTTATACTTATTTAATCCATTTAAATGATCTCTCAGGTATATATTACTAAATATATAGAAATATTCTGCAACAACAAAACTGAATATTAGGTTCTTTCAAATTTTTATTATTTTTGATTTGTAATGTTTTTGACATGACATTATGATCAGTAAACAACACATGTAAATTATGTTTCATGGTGGATTTTCTCCTTTTCAAAACTCATTCTTTTGAGTTATTTCTGAAGCCTGATCCTCGGTGACAGTCACACAGTGAACCCCCAGCGGCCAAACTCACAGACACACGTCAAAACCATTAAAACAGAAATCCTTCAATCTCTTTTTTCACTCCCAATTCTCATCTTATCCACTTCTTCATTTCCTCTGTTTGACCCACACCTCTCTCTGTGTCCCTCCCAAATACACAAAAAGGATTATGCAGTGATGGAGTGTGAAATGAAAGAAAGGGAAGACTTGTAGGTTCATAGGCAAACAAACACTGGAAAGTATAAAATGATGATGATATATGGTGTTTATTTACACTCCTATTCTATATAAACGGCATCACTCAAAAGGCCTGGTAACACCACAAACTGTAAATTAATCCACATCCACACTTTTTATAGAGCTGGGTGGCAAACTGCGGTAATTGTTGAGCTAGCAGCTAACATGCTAGCAAGCCAGGAACACATTAGCTCTCATCAGTCAAGCTCTCCAAGCTAGCTTGCGAACTTAGCAAGCTAGGCAGCTTAGTTGCTAATGGATAATAACGCAACACGTTATTTGTACCATTGATTCCTATCTAATAACAGAGCAATGTTCTATAAAAGTAATTGATGCACCACAGCTAATGGACTCAGCCACATTGTAGACAAAAGTAAACTAACAGCCATCACTGTTTTCAATGTAATTTATTCTGGCTTTTAATAAATGTTTTGGTCCGAGCTATTGTCATCTGTTCCAACAATAAACTTTTAAAACAAAACAAAAGAAAGAAAAATCCACAAGCCTTATCCTCAAAATAAGTCTCACTTCCATCTAAAGCCATGCTTGCATTCTGAGCGGCATGAACAAGAAATCATTTTACCGACACAAGGCCAATGGTGGGCCACCAGCCCACAGATCTTGCTAGCTACTATCTAGCACAGCTACACAGCTCCAAATATGCTGCAGATGCCCGTCACAGGGGCAGGTAACCTGTGTTCTCTGGGTTGTGTTCTGTAGCTGCAGAGCTGACTATTGGCTACCCACTGTATCTTGCAAGACCAAACAGAACAATTTTACTTTTATTGTGGGTCAGCCAGCTGGCCACCACCAACAGAGGGACAGTCTGCAGCTCTGGAGACTCAAGCACCCCGAATAATAAACCCATTAAACTGGACACTGGAATCAAGACACAAGAAACCTCAGGTTCAACTCTATTGATGACCATGAACAATGGTAATTAACTAGAGCATGGCATCTCACCTTCACTCGTTCCTTTGTCCATTTTGTAGGGTTGAAACTACAACTGCCTCTCTGGTTGAGAAAACTGCAGTCGAACGAAATGTTGTCACCCAATCGGAGTAGAAGGGGCTGACATCCAGCCTGAGGCCCTTGGTAAGTCCGTCACTGAGACGGAGGGTTGGTTGAGGCAATGTCTCACCACGATTACGGAGGCCTTTCATCTGTCCCTGCTCAGTCTTTCATGTTTTGTCGTTTGTTCGTTTTTTCCTGGGGCAGGACCTGGAGGCACTGCAGTCATTGGCATCGAACACACCCGGGCTGAGCACCGTAAAGGCCAGAGCAGCTGCCAGTCACTCCACAGATGTTGTGACACACTCCACTCCGGATCAACAATCAACCAGTTATCCGAATCAGCTTACTGTTTGATTGTATTATCTTCTACTAATTTGTGGTAAATATATTTGATGTGTCAATTAGTTTGTGGAAATTTGGTTTAACGATTTATGTAAATTGAAATGAAAAAGGCATTCAGGTGTTTTCTGCCCTTTTAATCTAATCTTAAGGCCCTGTTTTATGGATGGGCCATGTAATAAACTTAAATGAATTAGCATTTAATGAACTTGTTTAATTAAGTTGAGGATCACGGGGGCCTCAATAAGGGCCTAACCTCACGTTTTCCCCTGATTCCCTCCAACAGCTTAATCCAGCGCTGGTCAGAGGGGGCGTGCTGAACCCAAACATCAGCTCTATTCACTCACATAAATCATGTGGCAAAAAAGCTTCCTCTGTTTTGGACTCTGTGGCTTTTCATTTTCACAAAGGTCAACGTTGTCAAGACTGTATACTCTGGTGGAAATTCATTCTTACTGTTCTTTACCCGGAGTTGAAATTGACGTGAACGATTTGTGTTGGAGTTTATTTCGCCCCCATGAGCAGATCCGCTAATCAGAGAGAGATTCCATTGAAAAAAAAAGTATTTAGTATTTTAAATGTTGGGGTGACCAAGCTTAAACAGTACCTGTGTTTTATATCCATGTATTCATGGAATACAGATTTATATCAATTTAAAAATGCTGATATAGTTGTTTACCCTGTTTCTTCTCCTTCATCTCTCTCTCTCACACACACACACACACACACACACACACACACACACACACGCTTCAGGTACAGTCGTCCTCAGTGGCCTGTGATTGACTTGACAAACGTGCTGTGGAGCTGTGCTCTGACGACAATAACCCACCTGGTCTCATGTGGAAACCTGCAGGCTTTTCCCTTCAACACCCTCCTCACCATCAATCATCGCTGAAACCTGAGGCACCCATCATTTTCAATAAAAGAAATAAACAATCAAAAAGCTGAATGTCACCCTCATAATTACGTGCATAATCCTTTATCATCATTATCATCACAGCTATAATTAGGATGATATATTTACAGGGGACAATGTAGTTATTTCAATCTTTAAAAAGAACTGTGAAACATCCTGTTGCGACTACGATATTTCTTTTGAGCTAAAGGGAATATCAGCAGAGCTATACCGGTCCTGTCAGACCCTGACATGGAGAACATCGTCGCCACCTTTGTGTCTTCCCGCCTGGTCTGCTGTCACAGTGTGTTGTCGTGCCTAAGTCAGGCTGCAGTAAGGCCACTGCAGCTGCTGTGAAGCTGCCTCCAGGCTCCCACTGAGTTCAGTTAAGGTGCTCCTTCAAAAATCACAATTCAGGCATGTAGTGGGGGTGCTCTAAAGGTGGAGTCTGTAATTCTAGAGAGTGTGTGTGTTTTTTTATAAATTAATAATACTGGTCTCGCCCAGCATTCATAGCAATATCTATGAAAAATAATGCACTGTAATTTGTAGATATCCCGAGAAATTATTTAGAACGTTATCCACGTAATCATGAAAGAGGACGTATAAAGACCGCTGAAGCCCGCACAAGCCGGGTGGAAGGGGGCTGGATGGATCCAACAAACAGGGATCTTCCAGCTAAGAGGAACGAGAAGTCAACATTGATGAAACAGAAATACAAACAATGGCGCCAGGGTAGGCACCAGGAGCGATGAAGGAACTGAGTTTTATCCTTTCAGCAATGAAAGAGTCTGCATAGCTTCATCCAAAGCTCCTTGGTCCCATGTCGTGGTAGGGCAACCTGGTCGCATAGAAATCTGTGAAATGTCCTTGACCTCTTAACAATGCATTATGTAAATGGCCTGTACTTGTATCACACTTTTCTAGTCTTCTGACCATTTAAAGCTCTTTAACACTACATGTCATCATTCACACCCATTCATACACTGATGGGAGGAGCTACCATGCAAGGTGCCACCTCCCCATCAGGAGTAGCTAACATTCCCACACTGTAGGAACAGCTACAGGAGCTATTTTGGGTTAAACGTCTTGCCCAAGGACACATGGGCATGGACTAGTGGAGCCGGGGATTGAACCGCCGATCCTCTGAAGGACGACCCGCTCTACTACTCAGCCACAGTCCTATAGGACTCCTCTGCTTTAGTATTAGACGCTTTAGTTCAGTCGTTAGTCATTTGATGGTACCTCAGCATCATAGTTTGAAGCTTTGGTCCCTGACCAATGGTCGGCATTTGACGAGTTTGGAGATAGAATGTCTTGTCAATGTAGCCCAGTTTTCTGTAAAGCAAGATTCAAACTGCTATCAAGTTCACAGGTGCAATTCCACGGGTTCTCCTCCAGCTGCATCTCCATGATCCGCCTATGTGCTCTAAAATCAAAACATCATGAAACTTTAAGAGCGGAGGAAATGAAACGTAAAGCAGAAAGATTTGCCAACAATACCAGAATGCCCAACATGTCATCACAGTCCAGCCCCTCAGAATGATATATTCTGCTCATGCCAAAACTTCAACAAACTTCAGGGTCCTAGTATTGTGCATGCTGACTCACTGTCACACTGTCACAGTTAACTGGAACACTTCAATAGAACAGAGCCAATCGCTGTTAGTAACACCTGTAAATTATACTATAACAAGTCAAAATGTCTGCTGTGAAAAATACCTGTCAATGTTTAGAAAAACTGATATATATATATATATAAGTAGAGAAAGCATATTTATATATATTTTCTACTAATGTATTTGAGGGTGTACTCCACATTACTCCGCAGTCTTGATGATTTTGTGTAGACATTGTGTCTCTTTAGGTGAAACAGTTGAAAGGCATTTCAGTGCAGTTGACATTTTTCATTTAATTTAAAAATTATCTCTATAAAAAATCTTGTTTTGAAATATGAGTGAGTACTTACCATTGGAATATATATAGGAACATTACAGTAAATCATTGAATTAAAAACACCACATAATGGTAATACATAATAGTCATTTTCTTAGTGAACCCTGTAAAGCCTGACGTTATTATCAGGGAGTTGTGTATATAAGTGTGATTCATCTGAGTGAGTGAAGAAGAATGGAGGGAATAATGAGGAGACAAGGAGCCAGAGAAGAGGCCTTTCCTGCCTCCTAGTGGCGTCATGGGTAAAAACAAGACAACAAAAATCTACTGGGGTACAGCAATAAGATTGATGTGACTCCACATCTGTAGCATCACATGTGCATGATGAAATATAGATTATATCCCTTCGTAATTTGATGTTGTAGCAGATGTTCATCTCGAGTCTTCTTTCTTCAGCTGCGTTCCCATCAGGCATCGAGGTCCACACTGAAGGTACTCATGCTACTGGACACGGGAACCAAGGAATGCATTGACATGCACAACATGTGAAAAATCTGAGTAACACAATGTTCTTCTAGATGACTGGAACCAGATGGAATAATTATATAATAACTAAAACAACAATATAGTAATGTTGACAATTGCAATGAAAACAAGTGAGATTCAGATTATTTCATTGACTACAATATCACTACGTTTGAGATCAAATGGAATGAGGTTAAAATTGATAATTATATTATAATGATACGGATGGCTTCTTCCAAGACCCTGTGTGTGTTTGTGTGTGTTTATGTTGACTGTGTCGGTGACGTAAAGGCCCCCGTCTCTCTCTCTCTCTCTCTCTCTCTCTCTCTCTCTCTCTCAGTCACACACACACACACACACACACACACACACACACACAAACGCAGTGAGGCAGCAGCAGCAGACGCTCAGTGCTGCTGTCAGTGTGCAGAGCGGAGGAGGAGGACCGACGGCATGCCTCAGCTCCGGGAATATATATCTCTCCTCAATCTCTCTCTCTCAAGCACTCTGCTTTTTTCTCCTCTTTTCTTGCATTGACTTCACTTCAACCTGTGTCCTTTCTTTCGGAGAAGGCGATAAGGAAAGCCGGCCGTGCGTCATGGTGCGTCTTTGCGCATTATTTCTGGATCTCTAAAAAAAAGTGATTTATTTTGCCCGGACTAACATGAAGTGTTTTTTGTGTGTGGAGGAGAAGAGAGGCAGCGTTTCGCAGCCCTTGTCTCTCTGTGAATATTTGGCCGCAGCTGCTGGTGATCTGCGTGAAGCCCCTGAATGAATCTGTGCTCTCTGAAAGGGAAAAAGGGCTTTTCTCCCCCTGATTCTCCTCCGTCTCTGACAATGTGTCAAGTCCATCCACCACACAGGATCCCGTTGATTTACAATGGTTTCGCTTTTTTTCTTTTCCAGGATTGATTTTTGGGGAATTTTTTGGATTCACAGTGAAGGTCAATGGAGATATTTCACGGTCCCTTTTAACACCAAATACCGTCGGTGTGCCTGTGTTCTGCATGCTTGTGTGCTTGTGTGTGTGTGAGTGAGTGTTTACTCCCTTTTCCCCTCTCCCTGCTCGGAAAGCTCACCCCCTGATTTTTTTTTTCATCCAAGGCTCACGCTGCAAAGTTAAATGCTGGATCTATATTTCAGCGACCATTTTTGGCTGTAAAAATGCTGAGCGGCGTCCTCTTGCTGAGCGTCCTCACGGTCACCAGCCTGTCACCGTCTGAAACGGAGAGCCGCAAAACTTCAGCCTCCAAAGAGATCTGCAAGAACCGCTGCGCCTGTGAGGAGCGGGAGAACATTCTAAACATCAACTGTGAGAATAAAGGATTTACAACCGTCAGTCAGTTCCAGGCACCCCCAAATAAAATCTCTCAGCTTTTTCTAAATGGAAACTTCCTGTCACGGCTCAGCGCCAATGAGTTTGTCAATTATGGCAATGTCACCTCACTGCATCTGGGGAATAACGGCTTGCAGGAGATCCGAACCGGCGCTTTCAACGGGCTGCGCTTCCTGAAGCGGCTCCACTTGAACAACAACAACCTTGAGGTGATTAAAGAGGACACCTTTGCAGGACTGGAGAGTTTGGAGTATTTACAGGCAGACTATAATTATATCAGCGCCATAGAACCGGGTGCTTTTAGTAAGCTGAATAAGCTCAAAGTGTTGATCCTAAATGACAACCTGCTGTTGTCTTTGCCTCCCAACATTTTCCGCTTCGTGCTCCTCACCCACTTGGATTTACGGGGTAACCGGCTCAAGATGCTGCCGTTTGCTGGGGTTTTAGAGCACATAGGCGGCATCATGGAGATCCAGCTGGAGGAGAACCCGTGGAATTGCACCTGTGATCTGATTCCCCTCAAATCCTGGTTGGACACTATTTCTGTCTTCGTGGGGGACATAGTATGTGAGACACCGTTCAGGCTGCATGGTAAAGACATCACGCAGCTCATAAAGCAGGATCTGTGCCCTCGCAGGAATGCTGGGGAGCGCGTTCACCCCCCCTCCGACTCTCACTTTCAAGGGGCCCTGCCCCCAACCTACCACCCCGGCATGATCACCCCCACCCGTACCCCGAAAGCTTCCCGCCCGCCCAAAATGCGCTACAGGCCCACCCCACGCATCACAAAGGACAAACATGTCTTTGGGCCTATAATGGTTTACCAAACACGCTCCCCTGTGCCCATGTTGTGTCCCACTGTGTGCGTGTGCACGTCACAAAACCCTGACAGCGGATTGAACATCAATTGCCAAGAGCGAAAGTTGCACAACATCAGTGAGCTGAACCCCAAGCCCTCCTACCCAAAGAAGCTCCACCTGACTGGTAACTACTTACAAGTGATTTACAGAACTGATCTCACTGAGTACAGCTCACTGGAGCTGCTTCATTTAGGAAATAATAGGATAGCAGTGATTCAGGAAGGTGCATTCGAGAATCTAACCAACCTCAGACGGCTCTATCTGAATGGGAATTACATTGAATCACTTACTCAATCACTCTTCGCTGGCCTGCAGTCGCTCCAGTATCTGTATTTGGAATATAACATCATTAAAGACATTTTACCACAAACATTTAACTCTCTGCATAACCTTCAGCTGCTTTTTCTGAACAACAACCTGTTAAGATCGCTCCCTGACAATGTTTTCGGGGGCACCATGCTAACGCGACTCAACTTGAGGAATAACCATTTCTCATACCTTGCAGTTCGAGGGGTCCTAGACCAGCTTTCAGCATTTATCCAGATAGACCTGCAGGAGAACCCCTGGGACTGCACCTGTGATATTGTTGCACTCAAGAACTGGATGGAGCTGTCCAGTACCAGCGTAGTGGTTAACGAAATCACGTGTGATTCACCCTCTAAACATGCAGGTCGCCTGCTGCGCTCACTTCGCAATGAGGCCATCTGCCCCGAGCCCAGTGAGGTGCCCCCGCCACAACATGCACCCCCTACGAAAGCCCCCACATTAATAAGCCCTGGCACCGAAGCCACCACACCTTCTTCTTCTTCTTTTAGCTCCGTCAGCCCCACTGAATCCCGAATCCATACTCCTGAGTTACACCCTGAGGTCCCACTTTCAGTCCTGATTCTTGGACTTCTTGTTGTTTTCATCCTGTCGGTCTGCTTTGGTGCAGGCCTCTTTGTTTTTGTCCTGAAACGACGCAAAGGAGTGGAACATGTCCCCACAGGTGCTAACAACTTAGATCTCAACTCTTTCCAAGTGCAATATGGCTCCTACACTCCTGAACCAACCCAAGACAAAACCACTGAAAGCCACGTTTATAACTACATCCCTCCACCTGTGGGATCTATGTGCCAAAACCCTATTTACATGCAGAAGGATGGCGAACAGGTGGCGTATTACCGTAACCTGAAGGGGCTCAGTTTTGGGGCCCTGGACGCAAAGAAGGATGTCCTCAGCCACAGCCAAGGGGCCTACACCATCAGCACAATGGATTTTATGGATAAATCTCCAACATCATGTGGTTTGACCACCCCAGAACCTCCTGAGATGTTGTATCAAAATTTAGGGGAGAGGCCCCACAAAGAGCTTCCTATGGCTGCAGGCGCCCCTCCTTTCCATTACAACTTTTGCACTTTACCTAAGAGACCTTGCATCGTGCCCCCCTATGAGGCCGCTACAGCTCGGCGGCACATCACCAACCAGGACAGGTTGAACAAAACTGTACTGTACGGGACCCCCAGGAAATACTACGGGGCTGAACACCCTTCGAAAAACAATGAGCACCCGCTTCTGCTCCCCGGGAAGCTAAAAACAGAACCAGACTACCTGGAGGTTCTGGAGAAACAGACAGCGATGAGTCAACTGTAAGATAGTGTGTCGCCCCCCCCCCCCTCCCCCTCCCATCCAACCTCCCCCAGGTTCTGTGCACCATTCTTAATAATCACGCAGTTACTGTAATAATAGCCCTCTCTATATATCTATCTTATCTATCTGTGTTCAATCCTACATGATTAACTGGAGGCAAACCGAGTCCTTTGGTGATCGTATTTTCTCTCTTCCTTTTCTTCTCTTTCTTTCTTATCAAGATGTATAAAAGGAGTATAAGAAGTATATTATTATGCAGTTCTATTTTTTCTCCTGGAAGGTATAAATTATTTCTTCTTTTTTGAAAAATGAAATTCCAAAAGACTTTGACGACGGCAGGTTTACAATGGGCAGGACTGTGTACAATTAAAGCTTTGTGCTTTTCATGAAACTGTATTTTATTTTCCCTGTGAAAAACAGAAAATGTATGAAATCACTATTCTTTGTAGAAGAGTACATGCTACAGATTAACATCCCTGTACATACTTAGCATACACAGATAAATGGTGAGTGTTAAACCATAAAAGAGACCTTTTCAAAATCCAACAAGCGGCAAAATCTTACCATACCTACTCCAGAAAGTGCCTTTGCACTCAACTATTTTATCAATAATGCTCTCTGCAAAATGTTCCTTTTTTTTTAAAGTGCTGTATTTTAAAGAATCAAATCTTTATGTAAAATAGAAGACTTATTTGTCTGTTTAAAAAGAAAAAAAAGAACTTGAGACTGGGTGTAAAATGATATGTGAGTTCTTGATGGGGAGAATCATGTTATTTTGCTTTGAATATGAAGTGTCTTTGGAGATGTACAACTTATAGAGAATATTGTATGCTATAAGGGAGCAATACAGCGCGGCGAAATTGCGCCATTAAACTTTCACTGAAGCACTTTGTCAACATCCTGAGCTTGAGGTACATTTTGTTTACACTGTGCTTGATTATGTTGGATGCTTATGTGCTGTGGACTGTTCTCCAGTGGGTCTGCTTCTGTGTGGTGGAGCCAGGGAAAATGAAAATAGAGCTCGCTTGCAGCTCCTCATCTCATGATTGACGAGGTGGGTTTTTGGGCTCCTTCTAAGTTGAATGATAGCCATTGTTTCCCTCTTTCTTCCCTCACACATTATTTCAAGATTTTCTCCAAATTCTTTCTACTAATCCTGAAATATCCACTCCTTCCATCTGATGGTGCACAGACAACACGAATGTTTGATGTGGAGGGTCAATATTTTTTTCCAGCGAGGATGAGGATCTGTCAAAATATCACCAAGCGCTGTAAAGGGATTGTGAGCTATGTAGCTTGAAAGATTTTGCTTCTTTTTTTTTTTTTACAACTGCAGCTTCTCATTGTAGTCTTACAGGAGAGAAGACTTGTCATTAGTATAGCAATTAACAGTAGTGAATTGCCCCTTGTGGATACGCAGTAAAAGGAAATGTGCTGGCGGAGAAGATGGAGGGTAGTCTGCAGTCAAGAGTAGAAATCCTGTCTCACAAAATGCAGCATTCCTCCGCATCCTGCCGTTGAAAAATGACACCAGTTATGTCGATTGAAAAAAAAGCAGCATTTTTGAACAGCTGCTGCTTCTCTGGCATTGAGATCTTACAGGGGAGAATACTTGCAATTAGCATGGCAAATGAAAGTCGTTGATTGTGGATAAGCAGTAAAAGGAAATGTAGTCTGCAGCATAAAGAGCAGACTCTGCTGGACACCATTTTTTAAGGAAATACAGCACTTCTCTGCAACCTGCTGTTCAAAAATAAGTTGCAAGTTTGTGCACGTGTGCATATTATCATCCCTTGTGCATTTATAGGCCTGTCCTCTCTTCCCCAGCCGTGTGACATGAATGAACTGTGCTACCCGCTCTAATGCTAATTCTGTTTTCTGTCCTTCAACTCAAGTTGACATTGGCTCTTTGTATCCTCTGTGAATGGCCTCCCAGTGGCCAAATCCTCCCTCCCCCATCTCCCTTTTGTATGCCCAGCGTCCTCCTCCACCTCCTCCTCTGTCTTTTGTCCTTGCCCCCCCCCACCTCCCCACACTGCGCTGGATCTCTGCTGGCTATTGTGTAGCTGTCCAAGGTGCTGAAACATTGCCGGCAACAGGGCAGCATTCCAGTCTGACGGCTGGGACCGGGGAGCCCTCTGTGAAGGAGATGAGTAAGTTCACTTTTTTGAGAGTTAGGTTGCAAAGTGGTGGGATTTGTGGTCATCTGTGGGTAAAAAAAAGAAAGAAATGTTGTTGTGACTTTTTGTATACTATTCTAAGCTTGAGGGCATTGGGGGAGTCCCTATTGCATGTAAGCTGGTTGTATCTGCTGGTCTTAATCTATGTGTTGGTCACGATATGGGTCTGCTGAAGGAATACAGCACATTGGAAACAGTCACTTGGTGGCTTTTTCTGGAACTCTCAACCACCTGTTACGGTCTTCCTTTGCTTCCTCCAGTATTCCTTTGTTCCCTTTGAAAACTGGTCTTCTGAAGACTGTGAATGCAGTTTAAAGCGCCTAAGATGTATTGGCAGATATGTGGCTTTTCCATTAATGCAAACCAAGTAAAACATTTTTATTGAATTTGCTTTCTAATTGATCCTTGTAAGCTAAATGTAGCTAAACATTACTCTCAGGCGTGTAGTGTTCTTACAGTAAAGGATAATTATGGTGTATTACTAATTCAGCCTTATTTTCCTAATGTTAGCCATCATTCGTTATGGTTACAACTTCATTGTACTCACCAATCTGATCGCTGTAATATAGGAACGTGATGTTGATTTAACTCTCTGGGGTCGACGCACGCGCCGGCGCATTTTCGCAGTGTTTACTCAATGTTTAATTAATTGCTCCACGATAATACGGCACAGAAATATGGTTGAGATGTTTTCGGAATCTGTAGACTCTCATTTTTCATTTGCACACATCCCATGAAGCTTGATCTGTAGTATGAAGTAATTACTCAGTCCCATTTTATCTCAGTCCCTCTAACAGTTGGTGGAAGTAGGGTGACATACATCACTTCTACTCAAAAAACGATATTACAAAATTTGGTTCTAGACATTTATTATACATTTATCTACTATTTTATCCATATATTCCACCACTTTTGTGAACCTAAGACTTTGCTAAACCAATTTCAAGCACCAAAACAGTTCATCCACATGAGTAAAGGTATGTTTTCACAAGAGATTTGAAGAATTTAAAAAATCGGACTTCAATTTTTCAGCTTTATGGCCAAATTATCTCTTTACATAGTGCCTTAGAACAATTGATGCCTCGTTATATAGATAGCTGAGATTGTTCAAATTATCACATACAACACATGGGTATGTATCATATGCAAGTACTTCTAAAGGTGAATTTAAGAAAATATGTAAAAATCGGGAAAATGCCCTTAGACTCCAGAGGGTTAAGAAACCTGAGCAGACAAATGAAATAGGCCAGATTATATAAACAGATGATTACAATTGTAGCACATATACACCACCATGAAATTTCCCAAGATGATTAATTACATTAATACAATTATTTAGTGTTATGTTTAAATACCCAAATGTGGCCAATATGTGCTAATCTGCATACATTTTCACATCAGAAATCTGTAAATTGGATAGTCAGTTTCAAAATTATTGTTTAATATTTTTTTTTTATATTTTAGTCAAAGTTTTTTACAGATGGAACTATAGACATCTCGTTGTATCACTGCATTAATCAGAAAATACTGTCAACAGCCATAAAAAAAATATGTCACCATGTTTTTAGTGAAATTATTTTGTATAAATCAGGCTATGAATGATATATGACCCACCACTTTGTAAAAACCTTCACAATATAGAAAGGAATGAAACTGAAAGTTTGGTGAATGTAAATGCTACTGAAGTGGAGATCTCTCGAAAATGTAATTTTGAGAAAACTGCATTGAAAGTTATTTTTTCTTTTCGGCTTATACAATTCTAATTGGATACACTATGATGACACTACAGGTGAATAGGGTAAAAAACGAATATTTATCAACATGAAACTATCTCAGATGATTACTTAGTTTAAAAAGATTATCATTTATATTACAAGGTTTCTGAAATTCTTTGTTTAAATATGTAAATTAGGCATTATCTAATAGTAACTTTTGGTGAATTCAGTAGAAATCTACAGATACAAATAGAGAAAGTAGTAAAATAAACACTTGAATGTGTATTTTTCCTCGAGTCTGAAAGAAACTCCTTTGTTTGGAGGTGAAAGCAAACATGTAACAAAGTTAATAATGTCTCATTGGTAGTATATAAAGAAACGTCACAACACAAAATGAGGCAATGCGGGCATTCACTCATGTCAATTAAACAGCAACTTCAGATTTCTTTAACAACTTCCTCTGTTCAAGGCATTGTTTGTTCTGCCTATTATTATTATTAAGTCTGTTACTCGCAACACTGAAGTGAACAACAGATGGTGAGCAATTCCATTGTTTGCTTTAGCTTTTGCTGTCAAATGAGATGGTTCAACTTTGTTCACAACAGATGCAATGTTATTGCATTCCCTGATCCAAGCAATGTTATGATTATGTTATATTATCTTGATAATGATGGCTTTCTTTCATCATCACATCTGCTGTCCCAGAGTCCTCGGAGCTACATTCATATCCATCTATTTAGTAAGAATTAGGGCATTCATATCAGAGAATCCCCACCTGCTCACAATTCTTCCATGATAGATTGTTTCAATAAACTAGTATTACCAAGTAGGAACCTTAGTTTCTCTCAGTGAGCAGAGTTTTGGATAATATTGTTTGCAGAAAAATTGTATTCTAGAGCCAAGGAGCTGCAGCTCCAAACACCTGAAAAAAACATTCTCCTTTAATGTTGTTTTGCTGTTACTGCTGCATGAAACACCTCATTTATCTAAATCCGGATATTTTCTCTACCTTTTCCCTTTTTTTATTTTCCCTTTATGCATTTCCTTGTGGCCCCTTAGTGCCGTAACTTTTTTAGAAGCCGTATCGAGTTGCTTTCGTCCATGGCTTCTGGTGCAAAGGCACACGGCGAACAGGGGAGATGCTGCGGTAAGCAAAGCTGTGAATGCTGTCATGTGGGCTTCCTTTTTTAACAAGCTTTGCCATTTCAGCTGCTGTGTGAATGGAAGGGAGAAGAAAGAGAGTGTGAGAGAGAGAGAGAGGAGCGAGAGAGAGAGGTCGGGAGAGATGAACGGAAGGAGAGAGAAAGAGAGAGAGAGAGAGAACTGTTCATTCCTCTCCTTTTCTGAAAATGGAGTGATTTTCCTTCCTTGGGCACAATAGGTCCTCTGTGTCTTTTTAGTGGCAGTGAAGGAAAGAGAGGGAGAGCTTGCACATACGCACGCACGCACGCACGCACGCACGCACGCACGCACGCACGCACGCACGCACGCACGCACACACAGGGGATATATGGGAGGGTTGGAACATGTGCAGTCTTGCACACCAATGAGGAAGCTTTCTCCCCAGAACACTCTCCTCTCTTATCTTGCAGCCCTGGGACTCACATGTGTGAGTGAGTGAGTGAGTGAGTGAGTGTGTGAATGAGTGAGTGAGTGACTGACTGACTGACTGACCGTGTGAGTGACTGAGTGACTGAGTGAGTGAGTGAGTGACTGACCGACCGACCGACGGACCGACCGAGTGACTGACCGACGGACCGACCGAGTGACTGACTGACTGACTGAGTGAGTGAGTGCACTACATTAATATACTGTATAGATCTTTGCAGAAGTGTTCTTTTTTTCCTTAGATAAGATTGAAATGTATAAATGGGTATTTTATGGTTAAAGCTCTCCCGCTCTTCCACTCTGTCTACCTCTCTCGCCCCGTCCCTCTCTTCGTCTCCCTTCTGTCTGTCCCTCTTTCACAAGGATATGATAGAGGACTATAAATTGGTATTCCTATAGTGTGGCTCAATATGTGGATAAGCGATTCAGAGATGACTTTGAAGCATAAGGGCTGTTGCTTTGAGTTGATTTATAATAGCAGTTTCCAGGGCCTTTTCTGTATGTGTGTGTGCATGTGTGTGTGTGCGTGTTGTCGTTTTCTGACTTCTGTGCGTTATGTTGTGTGTGACGGCGGCTTTCACACATACGATTGTAATCATTTCACCGCAGATTGCTGCAATCCATTTTCCATTTCTCACTGCTGTGTGTGTTTGATCAATTATGTGTGCATCCTTATTCCATCAGTCAATTTAGCCATTCCCTCTTAACTCATTTTCAATTATGTTCACGTTTCCATGAGCTGTCATTTCTTATTCTGAGTTCTGTGTTTAAATTTAGCCTCTGTGCACAGTGCTTCTGTATGAAAGCAATTGTTTCATCCAGCTTTGCTGGATCAATTACCTCAAATAGTGTAAAAGAGAGTTGTGCTATCATTTCAGAACATTTAGTAGATCAAATGAGAGGTAGACTGACAGACGAAGATTACTGCTTCATGTGTTGTCTCTCTGCTGTTCTTACAGAGCTTGTGGGACATCTTTCTCTGTTTGTGATAGTCTAAGAGCAAATTGTGTAGGGTTGATCCATTTGATGAACTGCTAATGCTATTCAAGGTCATGGGGAGGTGGGAGTGAATCCCAGCTGATATTGGGTGAAGGCAGGGTTCACCTGGACAGGTCTCCAGGGCTCATAGAGACAGACAACCAAGCTAACATTCTCACCTACGGAAACTGTGGGAGGAAGCCAAAGAACCCAGAGGGAACAGAAGGACCACCCGGGATCGGGAATCGAACCCAGGCCCCTCTTGCTGTGAAGTGACAGTGCTAGCCACTACACCACCGTGCAGCCCTGTGTAAGGTTGTATTTCAGTCTATTTACGTTGTTGAATATTTATGCTTTTACACAGGTACGGATTAACCTCCTTTGGGGCCCTTGTTGAGCCCCCTCAAATACAAGTTCCCCCAGGAACCAATCGGTGCTATATGTTTGATTTAACACAGATGTGTGTGTGCCATGTTAGCAAAATAACAACCAAAAGTTAAAACTAGATGTTGACACTTGGCTCCTTAGCAGGACACGGTCTCAAGATTACAAAAAATGCATTTACCATTTCAGTTTTTTCAGCAGATAATTTGGGGATTTAGGGGTCCTTGAGGGTCTGGAGCCTCAGGCAGTTGCTTGCTTTGTCCAGTTGGTAATCCTGCTTTGTCTGTAAGTTGTTTGATCTTTTTGATTCACATATTTTTCTTTGTTGGTTCAATGTCTTTTCTGCTTTCTGAAGAAAACTCTTCATACTTGTTTTTTTTTTTTTACAGTTCTTTTGTTTACATAGATAAAGTTAGAACTGGGTTAATACATAATTCATAGAAGGGGGGCAGAGGGTCTTCAATAGGGCCCAACAGATAATATAATGTGTTCTGGCCATACCTTAACATATGGGGTTTCACTCTGTCTATGTCAGTGACCATGGTGTATATGGAATATACATAACCTGGTGATCTGTGAATAGCTGCTACTGATTGAAAATGATACAACCTTCTATAAACACTTGAGTAAGACTAGATCAAACTGATCAGCATTTAAACAGGGTTCTATTCAGTGGAAGGACCTAGGTGACTCTTTTAAAACTCCATGTGTGTGTATGAAATGTACGCGTCACACTTATGTGATACGATCAGCCATTTATAAAAGCTATCAGACTGAAATTCTCTCAGCGAGCAATGTGGCACGTCTGTGGATGATTTACTGTCTGAAAGAGAAATGGTGGCATAAACACTGCTTGTTCTAAGTATCTTCAACAGACACTCAATGGCACATGGAATATTAGCAAAATGTCAAGCTTTCCTCCTGCTCTACAGCCGACAGTGGAGCTGTCAGTCAACCAAGCACAGAGAGACATAGCTGCTCTGGATGCAAGGCATAGGTGGGCTGGTTACATGTAATTCAAATGTAATTAACTAATTTGCATGAAACTAGCTTGCTTATTAAATATTAATGTTGCTGTGGTTGTGACTGATTGGATTATTGATTTTCAGTTTGTCATGTACAGATCATGACAGTTACTATCTTGTTTTACAGAGCTTTTTAGCCTCTTGTTGCTCATGGTTTTTCAACAAACTCCATTCTCACTTGGTTTCCAGCCACACAGGCAGCTGTTTTCAGAGAGAAAGCTGTGATAAACCCACTGTATGCTTTTTGCTGAACAGCAAACAGACAAAGTTAGTGCCTAGCTGATGAACATAGAGGACCATTTAGCAGCTTATGAGACAGATATCTCCCGCAGAAGTTGGAGGAGACCAAAATAGAGCTAAAAAGAGGCAGAATCTTAGATTATAATGTTTCAGGTGGACAGTCTTAACTTACATCTTGCGATGTCACAAGATCCCCGTGGCTTTGGTGTGTGCGAGACAACACAGAGAGGCAACTGTTAAAAACAACAATGGCAGCTCCTGAAGAGGTTAGCATATATGGTGCAATAACATCTGTTATGTTAGAACTAGAGAGCATATCTTCATTGAAAGATGAACAAAGATCGGCACTGAGGGCTTTTCTTCTCCTGACTGGCTTTGGTAAGACTTTAATTGAGAGATGGCTCATACGATGACCTACAAGATCTTTTTTGAAAGGACCTGCCCTTTTCCAAACTGTTCTAGTGATGGCTCCAAGGATGGTTTTGTTCAACAAACCATTTGGCAGGTCAGGTAAGACAGAATCATGATTCAATGAAAGATAATATTGCTCTGTATCTTTGCCAACACGTTCACCCTTACAACCTTAACGTAATTTGTCAATATTGTGTTTACAGGTTGTCGCACTGCCCCCTAGTGGCCAAGATTCCATTGCTGCAGCTGTAAAAAAGAAAACAGTCCAACATTTCAGTCCAAATTGAACACCATCCCTTTCATATCATGACTAATGCTGAAATGATTGAAGAGAAATAGCCAATCAAGAATATTAATTATTATTAATTAAGTCATTTATCAAGTAAGAATGCAATCTATTTTCAGGTTTTAAATTCTCAAATGTTATAATATCTCTGATCTACGTCGTAAATTGAATATATTGAATACCCAAGAATAGGAAGAAAAGTCACCTTAAAGGGTACAAACAAATTTATGTTCATATTCAGTATTTCTTCTTGCGACTTAACTCAAACATCCTGTATGCTATTCTTTCCTCATAAAACATTTGCAAAGCTGGTTTCAAAATACTTTTAACAGCATGTTTCTTGGCATATCACCAACTGTTGAACAGTGCAATAGCCTGAAACTTGCTACACTATTGTGTTTTGAGTCTTTGCATACTTGTTGCAGCCCTATATTTGATTATACAGTATTTAACATCACTGTATTGGTAGAAAGTTTGATTGTTGTGTGTTGTGTTGAGTTAGAGACTCACTCACCCACAGGAGGTCAAACGATATTACCCAGTTCTATTTGGCAGTGGGATCTGTCAGCTGCTCTTTGTTCCTGATATCTTCAGGCAGGGATGTTGTGTATATGACACTGACTTCAGCACCTGATTTCCACAGTGATAAGGAAGGTTTAGCTCGTCTGTGTAAAGGGTTGAATGTCAGAGGTGTTTGAAGCAGTCAGGCGGATTATGTTGCGCTGCAGTCTCAGGTCTCTGTTTCCCCGAGGTGTGCTACTAATTATATTCTGACGGCATCCTTCAGAAAAACTACATTTCTAATTTGACTTTTAATGTTCTGTATCTGAGAGCCAAAACTGTATGGGGCAGTTAATTTATCATGCAACATTAGTTGTTAAAAACAGACATTTATGATAAAATCTGCCAGTCTGCCAGTGATTCAATAACTCATCTGCCCTTTTGGAGATTAAAAGGTTTCGGCAGAAGTCAAACTCATTTGGTTTCAAGTCATTCTAGCTCTTACATGCTGCTTTACGCTGATCAAGGTTCTTGTACTTTCCCCTATCAGTCTAAAGTATTGGAGATCAGAGATGTTCAACCTGGTCATATCTATTTCAGGACTGGATTCCATCCAGCAGAGTGATACCACTTTGACCCAAAGTGCTTTGGTGTTGGGTGTAAGAGATTGTCTTGCAAGTTGTACCTGACTACATCTGCAGTGTTAGGTTCACTCTGCATTGACTTGCATATGTTAGTGTCTTAAAACTTGTGTGTTTCATTCATGACAATTGGGAGTGTGTTTCTTCAATACAACAGAACACAATATTGTCACATGGGAAATAACATCGTGGAAATGTTTCTTCTTTTACAAATGCTTAGTCTAATTGTTATACTTGTTATACTTGTCCGACTCAAAGGACCGTACAAGGTTTTGCATGGTTTAACTCCTCAGCTACAATTCATCATAATTTCATATTTTGCTGACATTTTCCAAGGTCAGTCTACACATTTTCTTTTTTTTTTAATGTATTTTTAATTTCGGATATTCTGTATTTACAGTAAATAAATAACTGGAAATCAATGGATGACAGAAAGAATAAACACATTCACAATTTTAAAACTGTCAAGCCTACATTTGAAAATTGTCAGCAAAAATACATGATTGTAAATGGACCTGTACTTGTATAACACTTTTCTAGTCTTCCAACCACTCAAAGCACTTTAACACTACATGACATCATTCACCCATTCATACACTGATGGGAAGGGCTAATGTGCCACCTGCCCATCAGGTCTATCAAACCATTCACACACCGTAGGCACAGCTATGGGAGCAATTTGGGGTTAAGTGTCTTGCCCAAGGACACATCAACATGGGCTAGCAGAGCCGGGGATTGAACCACCGATCCTCTGATTGAAGGATGACCCTGCTCACCACTAAGTCACAGTCGCCCACAGTTGCGATTGTAGCTGAGAAGTTGCAAAAACAACTACAACTTTCAAACACTGGTACTATCTGCAAGCTTGTTTCTGGTAAAATGGCAAAGAAGAAGTTAAATGGGACACGGATACACAAGATAAAATAAGATACACAAGCAAACAGATGAGCAGGCCCTCCCTAAATGTTAGTAGTCTTTCAGCCAAGTGGATGTGGTCCATCTACATTACCAGTAAGACATCCTTTAGATAGCTTTACAGCATCAGTTTTTCAGCTGGACAAAAGTGCTAAGCTTCCGGTGGGATTAGAGTTTCCTCTATCTCCAATCTTGGGTTTGTGTTGAGGTCGAAGGAGCCTGACCAGGATTTCTGTGACAGAAGGTTGTAGAGAGAGAAGAATCAATTACAGAGACAGAGAGAGATGGTGGGAGAGACCAATACAGACAGAAGAAAGGGGAAACAGACACAGGTTCAATTGGTTCATTGGACTTCGTTTTGCCAAGAAGAACTCCTCTTCATGTGTGGGTAGGAAGGTGTGCATGAGTGTGGTTGGACATGTAGCCCTAACAGTGTTTGTGTGTTGTGCCTATGTGTGTGTTTTACAAGACTGCATCAAGACTATTTTCTTGAGCTTGTCACCGTTGCTCCAAAGCAAAATAAACAAAGACACAATGAAAAAGAAAGACAGAGAGAGAGAGGAGGGAATAAAACTGAAGAAAGCCCACCCTGAGGCCTGTTCAGTCATTCAGAAGTCATTTCCTCTAATGGAGCTGCCTCACTTTAAATTACAGCCAAATCAATGCACATCTTCGCTACGTCTTGTTGTGGAGTGGCTGCTGACTGAAACTGTATCTACGCACAATTAAAAAAGTACATATCTTGCCTGTTTTACATTTATTTTGTGTATTATTGTGGACCAAAGTTATTTAATTATTTACATGAGACTTCTCTGCAATTCTGTCAAAGCAGTATGCAGATATGCAGGACCAGATTCATCTAGCCTTAACTAGAAGGCCCCAGGCCAATTGAGCTTTACCTACCTCAGGGTTGCTTTATATAACTCCAGTTTTTGGTGATTCAATTAAGCATAAATTTATTTAGGATTAATCACCATGAAATAGTAGTGAATGAATAATATCTACTGAAAACATATAGGTTGAAAAAAACTAGATTTAGACACAGGGCCTCTTCTTTAAAAGAAAGTCTCAAGATTAAAAAGAATGTACGACCAAAGGCGTAGTGGTGCACATTCCCATATGTAATTATAATCAAGCCATGAAGGGGCCACAAAGGTCCGGGACCTTGGGGCTTTTGCCCGCTTAGCCCAGTTTGTAATCCAGTCGTGTACAGGCATTTACACATACTGCTGAAATCAGCATCACTCTCTCCAGTGAACAGCTTCTCCAATGACCATTATGGATAAACATCCAAAACACATGAAACACACAAAAGGCAATCTTTATAACTTCAGATCTTGCCTAATAATCATCAAATTTAGACTTTTACTTCATTATTGTCTACAGTGCAAACAGGAACTTCTGGTAGCTAATGTAGCGTGGCTTTTTATAGTGCACACTTGCCAAAATGTTAGTTTGAAAAAAAAAAAATATTATTATATTAACCAAAGTTCCACTCACTGGAAAATTTGGCTTATAAATGGAATAAAGAAAATGGAGTTTGGTGGATGAATAATTTGTTTCATTACTATCCAAACATACTGTAAATAATGCACTTCAAGCTATAGGATGTAGGATGTAGAATGTAGGATGATTCGACAATTCGATAATTTGTATGAATCCCTGTTACTTTACATACAAATGATTCCAATGCAATTGGATAAGCAGATTTTAAAATTGAGGAAAAACAAGAACTGGTTCACATTCACAACTCGGTATTGGCTGATTGCCTGAGTTAGAGTATTGGAATTGGTACCGAGGTGAAAAGGTTTGGATTTCAAGCTTAACTGCACAATATTAGGGGGAAAAGGAGGTCCTAAAGTGTAGCCCTCAGCTAACTGACTGACCCCATGGCAACATTACCTTTATGTTGACAACATCCTTTGACAAACAGAACATGTCATCAGCATGGTTATTATGCTCCTGGAACAATGACACACACAGTAGCCAAAGTTATGCTTAATTGTACAATATATTTCATGTCTAGCAAAACCCCTTTATAGTCAGGGAATGAAAAGCGATCAATAGCCAAAGGTTGGAAGGGTTAAATGTAAAGCAGGAGAATCACACATATCCTCTGTGAAACCAGATCCAGTACAACACTTTCATTTTGAGTAAAGGGTGGAAGAAAAAGAAGGAGAGGATTGAAAGGAAAGAGGGAGCAGTGCACGAAGAACAAGAATGGTTAGACAGAATAGAGGCGAGGAAACAACGAGAAAGCAAAATAAGACATAAAATAGGGAAGAAAAATAAAAAACAATCATCACAATGAAACAAAATGGAGAGCCAAAGGGATGACAGACCGAATGAATAAATGAATGAAGCAATAAAGAGAGGATGATATGATGAAAGAAGAAACAAAAGAGGAGGAAACGGGAGGAAAGAAAAGATGTTGTGAAATGATTGAACGTTGGATTTAACAGTAACTCAATCCTGAGTTAAAACAGTGAAACTGAAAAAATACATAATAAAGTTTGCTTGTTTTTAAGTATAAAATATTACAGCTTTATTTTAATTATTTCTTTGCCATGTACTATTTTGGAATATAGGATTGATGGAGTTTGGTATGAGAAGAAGAAGAATGGATGGACTAAAGGAAAGTAGAGCAAAGGCTTTAATTCTCCTCTGATTCCCGTAAGGTTTCAAAATATAGTTTGCAGACGAGGTCGTCACTAAGAACACATTTTAAAACGTTAAATAAAATAAAACAATAAATGCCCGTAACAGCAATAAAATGCTAAAGCAATCCCCTGTGCACACCTCCAGCATATAGAACCGCTTCAGTTAATGAGACCAGAGTCTATTATTCTTTTAATGTCGGAGGCTGTGTGAATGGATGATTGGATACTATTGGTGCTTCACTGCATAGCTCAGCACAATGTGTAAACTTTTCTCTTCAACGCTCACTTGCTCTTTTCCCACTGGAAGTAACACACAGCTATAATACGCTGTATTTTGTGAGCTGCACTTAATGGACTTAACATAAGTGAGCCACAGCTTGTAAGCCGTTGTAGAATTCCTCTCTCCTCTGAGCACAAGCTAGCCCATAACTCCTGTGTTTTTCTGACGATGATTATGAATCCATGCTTTTTTATTATGAAGGTTAAGGTTCATAGCAGAAGTCATATCATACCTATGGACTGATCTGTACCTGCACATTACATTTTATTCCTTCTTGCACACAGATTTCTATAAAAATATGAATTTCTATCATGACCGCCATATGATCCTCTGTAATTTCTGCTGTGATTCAAATTGGGACAGTGTTAAAATAGGAGTTAGCAAGCTTACACATATACGTACACCTAGCACTGGCACATCAGTGCATGTATTTAAATCCAATATCTTCTTCCCTTTTCCTTGTTAAAATGCAAAATCCCTTCACACTTCTCTTCCTGCCATAACATTTCCTTCAACAGCTCAACACCTCATCTCACTTGTACCATCCCTGCAATCTGTGCGGCCAT